>JAFFST010045925.1:4942-15921 GCA_022414735.1 Noturus placidus | reverse complement strand
TATATATATATATATATATATATATATATATATGTCAGTGTGTCAGGAAGACTTTGTTGTTCAGGTTTTAATCGCTTGTGCCTCAGTGTGCAGGTGATACTCTGGTTCTCCAGAAGCAGGATTATGAAACACTGCTATACATTTCTGATTAATATTCTTCTAAAGGTGTGCAAACTTCTGTACTTCACTATAAGCCATCTTGAACGTGGAATTATATCAACCTTTCATCCTAACACCTGTAAACACATCCTGTAAACAAAGAATAACCCTCATAATACAAGTAGTGCATTATCCCCCTAATGTCGATTTAAAATCTGAGGATGGTTTTCCAGCCAATAGGACCCTTGTGCTAATGCTGCTAATGAGAGCGGACAGATTTAAAAACCCGTGACTGCGTCTAAAACTACACAATAGTGCACAAAACTACACAATAGTGCACAAAACTACACAATAGTGCACAAAATCGACCTGAGGCGCCATGTAGCTGAAGTTGCCGGCGCGTGCAGTAGCTTAGCTATGTGGCTACATTTAGCTCATTACAGAGCACCAAGAGATTTATTCACTTACGTTCCCCGACTAATAATATCCTCACGTCCTTCCTCATACTTAACGACGTGTGTCCAGCTTAAACAAACGCGAAGCTCCTTCAAATAGCATGTAGCTAACTAGCAGCACCTTCACTGTACTCCCGCAGTGTGCTCCTTCTGTGAGGCTACGCTAAGCTACACTGGGCTAAGCTAAAGACACGGGGCGGCGCATGCGCAGTTCACCCGATTGGCGGTCTTGTAGGGCAAAACGGACGGAAGTCGGCTGCTTGTTTCCGATGTGCGAGTGCCACCTTAAATGGTGTTTGCACTAACGATACAGCGCCTGTAGAGGGCGCTGATTACATCCATCCATCCATCCATCTTCAACCGCTTACTCCTTTTCAAGGTCACAGGGGAACCTGGAGCCTATCCCAGGGAGCATCGGGCACAAGGCGGGGTACACCCTGGACAGGGTGCCAGTCCATCGCTGATTACAATTAAAAATAAATAAATTATCCATTATACCATTCAACACACGATAATAATATATTTTGGTAGGGGTAGAACAAGTAGCCCAGTGATTCAGATGTGCCAAAAGCTGGAGAAGAATAGTCTGTTTGAGGGGGAAGAAGGGGGAAAGATGAGGAGGAAGAAGGAAAAGAGGAAAATGAGAGAAGAAAGGGAAGAAAGGAAAAATAAAGAGAAACAAGTGTTTTATAAACATCTGTTTTGTATTTGTTCTGAGAAAAGGGCTTTTTTATATAAAATTCGGTTGACGCTGCCAACAAGACGACTTCGGTTCAAATCCCACCTCAGACAATTATTAAGGATCAGAAGGTTGTGAGTTCAAATCCCATCACTGCCAAGCTTCCACTGCTGGGCCCTTGAGCAAGGATCTTAACCTTCAGGGGTATAAATGAGGTAAATGTAAATGGCCCTGGATAAGGTCATCTACCAAGTGCTGTAAATAACATTGCCTGCTCTTTTCCCTGTCTGTCCAGGTGAGGTGATCCTGTGCCCATTGTAGCCTCAGGTTTCTGTTCTTGGCTGACAGGACTAGAACTCGACGTGGTCTTCTGCTGTTCCGCCCCGATGTTTGCTGTGTTGTGTGTTTGGAGAGCCATGTCTGCTCACCACAGTTGTAAAGTGTGGTTATTTGTCTTATTGTAGATTTTTTTTCAGCTTGAACCAGTCTAACCCTTCTCCTCTGACCTCTGTTATCATATCTATTTCTTTCATTTTTTTACGAAAAAAAAAAAAAATGCATGATGTCTCATATCAAACCTGATTCTACTCTCATAAAAGTATCCCAACAATGGTCCGAACATATACATGGAAATTAAGTTTTTTTTGTTTGTTTTTTTTAAACAATACAATATGACATTTTTCAGGGTGACTTATTATTAAATTATACTTAAATGTTTTAGGAAGTCCTGTTCTTATAGTCTGTGGTGAAATTTGAGTGGCCTAAAATTTATTAACTCCCTAATCACCCTACTGAATATTTCAGCTTAGTCTAACCGTCTGCCAAAACCCAGACCAAGCTGGTCATACAGCTAGACCATCTTGGTCAGGTGGTAGAAAGGAAACCCTAACCCTAATGCTACAGAGATAAGTTATTTTTAGAAACATAAGGCAATTATTAAACCTCAAACATTTACGGATACTTTTTTTTTTTTATCAAGTAAGGAAGCTGGAAAAGAACTCATCAGCTGACAGGGATGATCTACCAGTGGGACCAGCTCGGCCTGTGTTCTAGCAGCTGGTAACTTGTCGGATCAGATTTTTCAGCATGGCTCTGGACTGAACATTGACTCGTAGAGCAAAAATGATATTATGGTATTTTTTTTTAAGACTGATGACATATTTGTACTATGCTGTGGACAAACTCTGATCTTATATGAAGTCTCCTTCTTAAAGATTGTTGTGACTTTTACATTAATACTTTTAATAGAATAAACCCAAATCAGGTTTGGGATTAGATTTCACATTTTGCAGTCCATTGGTCAAGAAAATAAAATAAGTGAAACATACCTTATTGTTTAACCATTTTTTATTATTATTATTATTATTATTATGACAATTACATTAGTAAAATTGGTTTATATTTTATTGTTGCTATTATGATTTAAAATTCCTAATAAATAAAACGAAATCAGGTCATAATGCACTCGTGCTTGTGGTATAACTGATCAGTTACAATCCTCCACAAGGATGAAACTTGTAGACCTAATGAGCGCCCTCTAAAGGTGCAACATCATATCTGCAGCATCATTTAAGGTGGAACGGATAGTTCCAGATCAGCTGCGCATTAAAAAGCCAGTTTCAGTCTCGTACAGAAAGAAGTATGAATTCCGTGTACACATACTTTCCTCTGATAGACACATATTTAAGATCAGCTACTATGAGTGCTGTATACAGATTCTGGCTACAAAGCAAAACACGACTATTAAATCTTAATCCATAACATCCTGGTTCATTTTTGGAGCACATACTAAAAGGGGTGTGTAACCGGTAACTACGGAAAACCGACACGGACAAAGACATGAAACCGCTTTTTTTTTTTTTTTTTTTTTTAAACCTATAGGGCGCCCCCTGTAGGCCAGATGGAATATGTTTCAATATTTCAGCCTAAAAGTTCAGGTGAACAAGGTTATGGATAAGGACAATTTGTCACAGTTAAGGTGTAAAACTGAACAAGTATTTAAGTATGGGTTAAATTAAATGGATATTTAGTGAATTACAGGAGGGCATGGTGGCTTAGCGGTTAGCACGCCTGCCTCACACCTTCAGGGTTTGGGGGTCGAATCCCACCTCCGCCCTGTGTGCACAAAACCTGCGTGTTCTCCCTGAACCCCAAGTTGCTCAAGATGGCAAGTTAGCACCTTGCATGGCAGCTCTGCTACCATTGGTGTGTGAGTGTGTGTGAATGAGTGAATGAAACACAATGTAAAGCTTTGGATAAAAGCACTACATATGTGCAGACCATTGCTCCAGGTACTCCGGTTTAATCCCACAGTCCAAACACGTGCTGATTGGCATTTTCAAGCTGTCTGTAGTGTGTGCAATTTTACCCTTTGACCCCATACAGGGTGTCTACCACAGTGTGCCCATAGTTCCCTGAGATAGGCTCCAGGCTTCCTGTGTAGGATAAGCAGTATGGAAAATGGATGGATGGTTATATTGAATTACAGACCATGTTTATTACTTAGAAAAAAGTTTTATTAATATAATTGTTATAATTGTTTAACAAAAAAGTAAAAAAACAAAATATATTTTCTTGTTTCAGAAAGTCATGCAGTCAATCATCTGTCTTATCCATAAAAGACATGTTTTATGTTTAATTGTGTTTCACTATCAAAGAAAAAGTCACATATTTCTATCAAGCACACAAACCGACCTCAATTCAGTCAAATATTTTCAGATGATAGAGTTGTAGCAGGTGGGTGTAATGGTTTTGTGGGAGTCTGTAGCAGGAGGGTGGTGTATGGGGATACGATTACAGAGACCAGGGCGCCAGCGCTCAATAAATTACTAGATAATTATAGAAATAACTAGCTTGAAACATTTTTATGTAAGCACCCACTGTTTGTTTTTTTTTCTTTTTGTTCATCAGTCCAAATATCTCATTTCTGCAGTGCTACAGCTCTGCCTTGCAGGTCCGTTTAGCAGCTCACATCTACCAAAATGCAGCCCGTAAACAATAATACAGTGCGTTTACTTCCAGGTTCACTGGAATCGGGTCTTTTCAGGGTAGAATCACTTTCTCACTGCAATCAGACCACGCTAGAGTTTACTTGGAACCAGACAGAGAGTACCTCAATCAGACCAGATCTCACATCAGCTGTTTTGGTCCACATTCGAGAGTGATTGCTGTGCTCTCACCTGCACAGAGTTCAATTCAAATGGACTAAACACTTCATATGTGAAAGCACCTTCAGTGTCTACACTCTGGAGTCTTGTGATCTTGACCCTCTGGGGAAACACTGTAGGTTCTATGTAGAACAAATGAGCTCCATGTAATAATCCATTCCATGTAGAACCCCTTTAGAAAGTACCGTTGATTGTTGTATACACTTTTTTTTTTTAAGAGCATACTTTAGGTTAAATATTTCATATATTGTGCTACAATCCAGCTGTGCTACAATCTAAACACACGTCTGTCCTTTGTGATGTTCACGGATCATTTTCGTCTGCGGATATTGGCCTCTGCTGAAAAACAGGAAATTAAATAATAAGCTTAAATGTACCGTAAACATCAGTTACATTAACTGACAATTTTTTCCCCCAATTTGGTCACCTGCCAATTCCCACCCAGCAGCCGGCTCTCCCCTGCCATTCAACAGCTACCACCCAGGGAGGGTGAAGACCAAGATGTGCTTCCTCCAAGACATGAGAAGCCAGCCAATCGCCTCTTTTTAAACTGCTTGGGGGAAAGCTCTCTCTGCCCTCTGCCACATTCATGATCTCTCACAATTAGGTAGTGTTGCTATGATTGACAGGAGAGAGACTATTCCATCCCTCTAACCCACCCAAATTTTTGAACCCTTGGCAACTGGCCCTTGATAAATTTTGGGACTGTTAGGATTCGAACGCACTAGGGTTAGCATTAGGGTTATCTCCAGACGATAGGGCAAAAACTTATCTGTTGTGCCACTCGGGGCAGAAATTTTCAGATTTGATTGCTTGTAAATCATGTCTTACTGGTGTAATCCTGAGGAAGCATAGGCTTCGAGATGACCTGTCTCAGAGCATCTACCCACTCCTTTCGCTCTCGCTCCTGCTCACACATGAAGATAAACTGACGGTCTGGTGTCTCCACTGCCATACCACACTTCCATTTATTTCCTCTGGTCCCTTTAGGCATACACTCACTCACTGAGTACCCATGACTCTCTGTCCCAATGAAAATGACCCCAAGCTCCACAGCATCCTTAATAAGAATAATAAGTAAAGAGTGGGCATCAATTTGATTATAATTAACAGAAAAATAAATTGTATGTTTATTCTTTAATTTATCATTAAAATAGATCTTGTCCTACCAGCTCAGTTTTAAAATAGAGTAGTTTTCTCTCTAGACCATCCAAGATGAACCATCTCTTCTTGAATGGCTCTCGTTGCTGTTCAGCAAACAGGCAAGGTTTTTCAGATATACATAAAAATAATCTGTGGTGCACTTACTAAACAGTAAATATCTGTAACCCTCTCTATCAATACCTCTCATATCAAGCGAGTCACCTACCGAAGGTCCAGTTTTTTCCATGTAACCCTCGTTAAGGTAATTTCTGGTAGTCCATGGCAGCAGCTTAAAAGAAAAATATATGAAGACATTTTTATCCGATGTGAATGAAATGTAATATGTATAAGAAAAGATAATGCTTAAGTTAATGCATATATGCACTCTGTTTAAACAAAAACAATTAAGAGTTTACTTCGTCATTACTGGCTGTAGGAAATGCTGTCTTCAAGTAGGCAAGACGTGTAGCTCTTATAGCATTGAACCAATTCACAATTTCCTGAAAGGGTAATGATGTCTGAATTACACTCGGACCTCTGGCAAGATCTCTTCAAAGTGTGCCAAGATTTGGTCAGTACATGTATACAGTATGCATTCTGTTGTAAAAAGTGTTTGACAGTGGTCCAGAATAAGGCATTGCTTTTAAGGTTTAGCTCTGGAAAAAACATCAAGAATTTCTAGTGATGACTCACAAAAGTACTTCCAGACATGATGTGTCCTGTGAACCCTGGACAACTGCCAGGGACTGTCAGAATCAATTGAACACCTTCGTGTGGGCATACACCGAGACTTTCCACCAAAGTCACAAAATAATGTAGGAGAACTGGTTTGGGTCTGTCCTACATGCACTCAGCCACCTGCTAGCTGAGCACATGAGAGTGCTTCATCTGGTGAGCTCACCAGTGACATGACGCAGGCATCATGTGGCCCAGGTGGACCTGCTTACAATCCATTATACTAAACTAAAGTGCGTTTCATGGACCCTGGGCACAGTTGAGTTGTAAGCCCAACCCCTTCTTTAAAGCTGTTGATAAAATTATTGCTCAGTGGAAAAGTGTGTTTGGGAAACCCACTCTAGTAAGGCAGCAGTACATATCCACAGGCCTACTGGTTAGCTAGATGGTAGAACAGGTGAAATCTTCGTCAGAGATTGAGTGCTGTTACTGATTGAGAAGTGAGTGCTGTTACTGAGCAACAATGCCAAAGAATTTGTATGGCAAACAAAAGAAACCAAAACAAAGCTAGTTAGAATCAAAGACTGTATCCATGGGCAGATGTCGCAAAAGGGATTAAAAAATGAAGCCACAATGTTCTGAGGCCTTCATGTGACAGATGCAGTACGGTTTTTAACCCTGATTATTTCCATATTAGTGAAATTGACCTTAATATTTACCTCATTACTTTTCCTTACAAGAAACACATTTTATAGCAATTATCCATCCATCCATCCATCCATTTTCTATACCGCTTATCCTACAGGATCACTGAGAACCTGGAGCCTATCCCAGGGAGTATGGGGCACAAGGCGGGGTACACCCTGGATGGGATGCCAATCCATCACAGGATACAATCACATACACATTCACACACCCATTCATACACTATGGACACTTTTTGGACATGTCAATCAGGCTACCATGCATGTCTCTGGACTGGGGGAGGAACCCAGAGTACCCGGAGGAAACCCCTGCAGCACGGGGAGAACATGCAAACTCCGCACACACAGTGCAGCGGCGGGAATCGTACCCACAACCATGGAGGTGTGAGGCGAACATGCTAATCTCCAAGCCACCGTGTGCCCCTTAATAGCATTTATTCTATGATAAATGAAAGGGCGTGGTTGAGGTGACTGACAGATTTGTGTTGGACTAGAAATGACAGTTGAACCTTATGAACACATGCACACTTTCCAACACAGGCCTACAGCTCTTACTGAGATTACATCCCACATTTGAAAAACATTTTTAAAAACTATAACTATAAGTTTAATATCTTGTTCTTTTGTTAGCTGTTTTAACAGACCCAGGGAGTTCTTTGCAGTTTTTCCAGTATGTTGCTCATTTTGATGTCTATGCTGTAGCTCAATGTGCTGATATTATGACTAGCGAACCAACATGAGTAAACAAAGTGATGGCGTAGCAAATGATAGCAGTAATTCATGATTCAAAGCTCTAAAATCTTTTCCTGACAGCAGTAAAATCAAAATACTTGTAAAAATTTATATGACTATAATTTTTCCTTTTTACAATATAACTAATAACACTGTACTTGCCACTTTGAGCCATCTTGCATGTGCGCTTCTGACATGAACAGGCATAGTGTCCTTCACCAATATGTGCGGGCAAGAGGCGGAGACACTGTCCAACCGACCGTATCAACTAAGCATGTTCTAGCTACAACGGGTCTACTGCGCAGGCTCTGGCTCCAATTTTAGCAAGATGGCGACTACCACTTCAACCAATAGAGGCTTAAACCTGCATGAATCGCGCCATGTTATCCACTCATACAGTGCTGTGAAAAAGCATTTTTTCTGATTTCTTCTGGTTTTGGGTATATCTCAAAATACTTTGTTGTAGAAATAAAAATAAAAAACCTAAATCTAAGATAAAACTAAGTCAACCTGTGTGAACACAAAATACAGTTTTTGAATGATAATGTTATTTATTGAAGCAAAGACTTTTATCCAGTACCAACTGAGCCTTTGGGAGAAATGTATTTGCCCCTGTAGTTACTAATTTCCCAAATATATGAAGTTGCATTCATAATGGGGTTCAGTTAGACTAGACACTACCAGACCTGATTATGCAAACCCTGTTCAATCAAATCAACACTTAAATAGAAGTTTTTCAACAGCATGAAGTTAGGTAAAAGGTTTTACCCAGTGATACACTATGCCTGTTGAAATAAATTTCAGAAATGATGAGGAAGAAGGTGATTGAAATACATCAGTCTGGGAAGGGTTACAAAGCTATTTACAAAGACTCTGGACTCCAAAGAACCACAGAGAGCCGTTATCTCCAAATGGAAAAACTCGGCACAGTAGTGAACCTTCCCAGAAGTGGCAGACCTTCCAAAATACCTCCAAGAACACAGCAACAACTCATCCAGGAAGTCACTAAAGAGCCAAGGACAAAATCAAAGGAACTACAGGCCTCTCTTGCGTCAATAAAGGTCACTGTGCATGACTCCACTATCAGAAAGACACTGGGCAAAAATGGCATCCATGGAAGTGTGGCGAGGTGAAAACCACTGCTAAACCAGAAGAACATTAAGGCTCGTCTGAATTTTGCCAAAACACACCTTGATGATCCTCAAACCTTCTGGGAGAATGTTCTGTGGACTGATGAGTTGAAGATGGAACTGTTTGGAAGACAGGGGTAAACCATCTGGAGTAAACCAAACAGAGAATTCCACAAAAAACATCATACCTACGGTGAAGCATGGTAAAGGAAGTGTGATGGTGTGGGGATGCTTTTGGTTGCAGTTATTGCTGCTAAAGGGGGTAATTCATTTTTCACATTGGTGATAGGTGTTGAATAACTGTTTTGCTTCAATAAAAAAAAACAATAAATACATTTAAAAAACGGTATTGTGCATTTACTCAGGTTGCCTGTGTAATATGTTGTACTTCATTTGAATATCTAAAACTATTTAGTATGAGATATATACAAAAACAGAAGAAATCAGGGCAAATACTTTTTAACAGCACTGTATCCAGTCATTGGTGGGAGTTCCATAGAGTTCTCCAGAACTGTAGCTCTAACTGTAATCAGAAGCTGTAAAGCAGATAGCTCCGTATAGTGTACATGTCATCTGATATATGTACAAGGTGAGAAAAAGAAGGAAAGATGACTGAGAGACAGAGCATCCTCTGTTTCCTGGTTCCTGTGTTGGCACCTTTTTTCTCTTTGTGTCTCTATATGATTCAGGTATAGACAGATAAATCCCATTTGCGTGCATACCATTTGCGTGCATTTACATACCTTCCTGAAAAACATTAGCCCGTATTCCAATGACTTCTTGAAAACCATATATGGAGTTGTTCCTGTCCTACATTGATATGCCCTTTCGCCTAGCCAATCAATAGTTAACCCATTGTCTCTGTTGTGTGTCAAGCATGATATATACTCTGCCTTTCTTGGAATAAATGAGAGATCTTGCCATTTGAACTTTGTGTGTCTGTGCGTTATTTGGCAAACTCTCCCATGCGCTTGGTGTAGGAAGCACAAAGCGAGTCAAGGGCGCTGTCTTTCTTGTGTATTTTCACGTTCCCTCTTCTTAAGAATCGTAACGCGGAGATTATCTATTTTCAAATCTTAACAAGTATGTCACATCGTGACTTTGTTAGAAGATCCAGGCAGGTGTGAGCACACACACAACAAGGAATCCAGATGTTTCTCAGTGCCCCTTGGGGTTAGTAGGGGTGTCCCAAACTGCAAATTGTATCTTGTGTGGCTTTGCGGCCATTTCTCCCCGTTATAAGCTGACACTGGATCTTAAGAAAAATAAATGTTTAAAATATAATATGCTCCTATATATAATCCTATAGTATGTACCTCCCTGAAAATCTTCTACCAGTTTTGCCGACATTTTAAAACTGTTTCGGCCTCAACCGGGGCACCTATATGTAATAACCACCTCTTTCCCCCCTCCTTTATAGACTCCACATTCTCTATTTGGGAACAGAAGGGTCTGAAATGCTTTGAGGATCTTTTCATCAACGATGTGTTTGTGAATTTTTCTGAATTATCCTCGTCATTCAGCCTGCCTCCGTCTCACCTTTTCCGTTTCTTTCAAATTAGGCACTGTGTCTCCTTCCTATTCACTGGGTTTCCCTCCTTACCTATAAAGTCAGCTTGGGAAGAGGTGTTCAAGCTGAATCCTTGTAAGAGAGGCGTTATTTCACAGATATATGCAACGATTTGGGTCTCAAGACGATTCTTACAATATTAAAACCATTAGTGCCTGGGAGGAGGAATTGGGTCTGGAGCTTGAGGATGATTACTGGGGCAGAGTGTTAGATAATATACGGACCACCACGTCATGCGCTAGACTTAGTTTCATACAATTTAAAGTGGTCCATAGAGCTCACCTCTCTAGGAGTAAACTATCTAAAATATATCCCAATGTTCCTGACATGTGTGAAATGTAAACTCTCTCCGTGTAACCTGAGTCATATGTTTGCACTCTGTCCCAAACTACAGAACTTTTGGAACTCCTTTTTTAGGACTATGTCCGACATTCTTGGAATCAACTTGGAGGTCTGTCCTCTAATTGCCATCTTTGGTGTTTCATCTCAGTGTCAGCCTCTGAGCCATAAACAAGCTAGTGTTGTGGCCTTTGCATCGTTACTTGCTCGGCGCAGAATATTGTTGTCTTGGACCTCTCCGCAACCCCCCTCTATATCAGTCTGGCTTAAAGATCTAATGTTCTTT
>JAFFST010045924.1:6503-16503 GCA_022414735.1 Noturus placidus | reverse complement strand
TCGCGTGAGCGTTTGTGTGAGCCGCCGCCCCCTGCTGGCTGGACGGAGAGCTGCATGTGGGATTTCCGTGGTGTGGACAGTGGCCCGGTTCCAGCATGTCGTCTTCAGAACCTGTTTCTCAAGCCTGGTGCTCCAGGAGACCTTCCAGCTTCCATCCCGACCCTGAAGTCCCCGTCGGGTTTGGCCGAGCGTCTATGTGGTTCCCCGGGTCCTGACGGTCGAGTGTGTCGCTCAGACGCTTACGCTCTGCCTCAGCGCATCGACGACGCAGACACGGACGCAGACGTCGGAGACGCTTCAGTATTCGATTACTCATCTGTGACGACGTGCAGCCCGGACGACACGCTAGAACTGCAGGGAAGAGACGAGGACGAGGAGGACGATGAAGAAGAGGACAGCGAGATTCCCGTCTTGTTAAAGCCATCGTACACACACGCTCACACACACGCTGCCGGAGGTTTGCAGAGGGAAGGGAGTGTGTGCTCACGCTGGCAGATCCCCCGCACCGCACCTCTGCCTCCTGAAGTGTGTGTAGCGGGTTCGGGGACGGGACGACACACGACTAAACACCGCCGCAAAATCCCCACCGGAGCCTTCCGACCGATTTGGGACGCGCCCTTTAAACAGGTCTGAACCCATTTGCCGCACTCAGTGAAGCGCACTACTTTGTCAGCTTCCACTATTTGGGCTAATCAGTAGCTAGTTGTGATTAGACTTTAGCCAATCACAACACTGAAGTCAGCTTCAGGTGTGCTGCTTGAACAGGTTATGCTCTAACTCGTGTAGGGTTGCCAGATTCTCATTCACAATGAGAATAATAATAATTATAATAATTCACATTCACCTGCAGTTTCGAGTTTCGCAAAAGAAAATCGTTTTCATTCTAAAGTGTACGACAAAAAAAAAAATCAAACACTTGTCAAATAATAAAATACCTTTCGTACACTAGTGTGTGGATTGGGACACAGCCAGTGGCCAATCATACAGCCGAGTACAGTATACAGTCCATTCCCTCCATGGCCACGTCCCAAACCACATATCTGAGAGTTATCAGAGAAGTGCACTCTGTCGGAGTATGTAGTATGTGATTTGGGACACAGCTCATCACCGGGTTTATAAATGAGCTCAGTGTCACTCAACACTTGACCTGGTCATGAGCGGCGTCTCAAAACTCTGAACTTACACTCAAAAGTATTTAGTAATCTCTGGTGTAGATGTTCAATTAAATACATGCAAAGCTGTTTAACTGTGTGTGTGTGTGTGTGTAGGGAGAAGGAGCTCCCGCTAAAGAGAACACGGTCTCCTTCAGCTCGACCAATCAGATCATAAATCCACAGAGACCCTCGGACTCATCCCGGTGAGTGAGTGAGCGAGTGAGTGTGAGAGAGAGAGAGAGAGAGAGAGAGTGTGTGTGTGAGAGAGTGTGTGTGAGAGAGAGTGTGTGTGAGAGAGAGAGTGTGTGTGAGTGTGTGAGCGAGAGAGTGTGTGTGAGAGAGTGTGTGTGTGTGTGTGAGAGAGTGTGTGTGTGAGAGAGAGTGTGTGTGTGAGAGTGTGTGTGTGTGAGAGTGTGTGTGTGAGAGTGTGTGTGAGAGTGTGTGTGAGAGTATGTGTGAGAGTGTGTGTGTGAGAGTGTGTGAGAGAGAGAGTGTGTGAGAGTGTGTGAGTGTGTGTGTGAGAGAGTGTGTGTGTGAGAGAGTCTGTGTGTGAGTGTGTGTGTGAGTGTCAGAGAGTGAGTGTGTGTGAGAGTGTGTGAGAGAGTGAGTGTGTGAGAGTGTGTGTGAGTGTGTGAGAGTGAGAGCGTGAGTGTGTGTGTGAGTGTGAGAGAGAGTGAGAGAGTGTCAGAGAGCGTGTGAGAGAGTGTGTGAGAGAGAGTGTGTGAGTGAGAGTGTGAGAGAGTGTGTGTGTGTAAGAGTGTGTGAGAGAGAGAGTGTGTGTGAGAGTGTGTGAGAGAGAGTGTGTGTGTGAGAGTGTGTGAGAGAGTGTGTGAGAGAGAGAGTGTGTGAGAGAGAGTGTGTGAGAGAGAGAGTGTGTGAGAGAGTGTGTGTGAGTGTGTGTGTGAGAGTGAGTGTGTGTGAGAGAGTGTGTGAGAGAGAGAGTGTGTGTGAGAGTGTGTGTGAGAGAGTGTGTGTGTGAGAGAGAGAGAGTGTGTGAGTGAGAGAGAGAGAGTGTGTGAGTGAGAGTGTGTGAGAGAGAGAGAGTGTGTGAGTGAGAGTGTGTGAGAGAGAGAGTGTGTGAGTGAGAGTGTGTGAGAGAGAGAGAGTGTGTGAGTGTGTGAGCGAGAGAGAGTGTGAGTGAGAGTGTGTGAGATTATTCTATAAACAGAAAATGACAAATAATAACTGACTCACATCTACTGCACTTGTGGGTGCGTGTGTGTGTGTGTGTGTGTGTGTGTTCAGCTCTGTGTACAGGAGTGTGTGTGGTGGTGAAAGGGACAGACTCTGGAATGACAGCGATGACAGTGATGGTCCCTGCAGCAACGTCTAACACACGCGCGCACACACACACACACACACACACACACACACACTTCTCATGTGTGAAGACTCTCAACTAAAACTGACCAATCAGAATCCAGGAATAATGTGCATCATCAGGACATTTATCGACTCCTCCCCTTGATTGAGTGCCCTCGACTGCCATCAAGTGGACTTCACCGTTTACCCAGAATGCACTGCTGCAGTCTCACACGCTCAGTCTCAGCATGTTGGGCCAGCGAGTGAGTGATGGAGTGAGCATGTGTTGGCTCCGAGCTGTACTCTTTATGTAGTTTGGAACGTAACCTAGACTCTGTGTGTGTGTGTGTGTGTGTGTTCCTGTGTCCCCACGGCCTCGTACTAATACACACCAGTGATGAGTTAGTGCACTACGGCACGCTGTCCAATCGCGTCACACGGCATGAGGACGACACAGATCTGAACTTTCCTCTCTTCCCTTTTCTCTCCTTTACTCCTTCATGCTGTGGTTGTTAGTGCTCCTGTACATCCCTTCTCTCTCTGCACACCCCTCCATGCTTTACTTCTTTTTCTTCTCTCCCTCCATCTTTGTCTTTCTTAATGTGCCGTACTTCCCTCTCTCTTTTAATCTGCACACTGCTTCCGTTCTTTTTTTATCCTAACGTTTCAGTTTCCTTCTTTTCTGTTTAACCCCACAATGCTTTCTTTCGGTCTTTCACGTGACCCTCTGACCCTGGAGACGCCACGTGACCCTCTGACCCTGGAGACGCCATGTGAGCTGAAACGTGAGAAAATAAACACGTGAGGAGATTCCATCACATTCTGTACAAAATAAGACTGGCTGTTTATTAATGAGTCCCACAGAGAACAGGATACAGGCCACGCCCCCTAAACGCCTCACTCTCTCTCTCTCACACGGGCTGGGCAAACATAACAGGATGTGACATCATTAATGGACCACTCAAGGGCCCGATCTAAGACTTAAAATAAAAAAATCAAGGGGACTTATTTGAGGGAGAATGAAACACGGTCCTCGTTCTCTCCTGTGAGAGGCAGGGAATCCGGCTGTGTCCCAAATCACCCTGAATAAGGGCACCAGATTACAGGAGGCACTGTGCAGTAAGCATGCAGACATGTTAAGAGTTAGGGCACTAGACAGGAAGTGGGAATGGGTGGGGATTTACACAATTAGCATGCAAGCTGGTTAGAGCACTACACAGGAAGTGTGCACTACAGACAAGGGCACTAGGTAGGGAGGTGAAGATTAATGATATGAACACTTCCTTGGGTCTGAGCTCTGATTGTACATGTGTGTTGGTGTGTGGGGAGTGAGCATGCAGGATCGCAGGGAGCAACACTAGGCACTAGGGAGGCGTTGGGGACACAGCCGGACCGCAGTGACGATCATGGGTGAGAGGCGGGGTGTGGGTCATGTGACCTGAGGGCGCCTCCTTAACAGTACGGCCCTAAAGTGCAAATAATAAATGAAAAAAAAAACAAGGCCCCACATCATCATCATCCACACACACACACACACACACACACACACACACAGCGTGTCGGCCCATCAGCGCTCCCCTCTGTAACAGGCATGTGTGTGTGTGTGTGTGATTCTGTTAATTATAGATGACTGTAAAGTACACTGAAATAGTGCACTCCTTTGGTAGCTACTTAGCACATTAGCGTGTGAATTAGGACGAGACACATGACTGTGTTTATAAAGGATGAAGTAGCGAGTAGGTGTTCCAATATCTCCATGAGTAGTGCACTAGATAGTACGTCAAACAAAAATTCCATCTTTGGTAACTATTTAGTTCACCAGTAGTGGTTTGGGACACAGCCCATGGCAGCTAATACTACAATATTTTAGTACGTTAGTACGTTAGTACATCGGGTCTCGTCCCAAACCACGTACCTAGTATGAATAATATACTACACGGTATGTCAAAGTAGTACGTACACTAGTATGTGGTTTGGAACAGAACCGGCAAGTTCAAAAAAGTACGATTTAGCCTTTTAATTGACGGTTGTGTCCCAACCCTTATAAACAGTACACTAAGTGGTACGATAAAATACGTAGTGTGCCACTTTTAGAATGCATTTAGTACACTTGTATGTGGTTTGGGACAAAGCCACAGGCAGAAGCTAGTAGTGTGACACTAATCA
The DNA here is from genome assembly GCA_022414735.1 of Noturus placidus. Classification (NCBI taxonomy): domain Eukaryota; kingdom Metazoa; phylum Chordata; class Actinopteri; order Siluriformes; family Ictaluridae; genus Noturus; species Noturus placidus. The sequence goes on along the minus strand of JAFFST010045924.1, from coordinate 11,881 downwards.
TTCTTGCTGTAGAGTATGTACCTCTGTTGGCGCACTGTTCAGTACAGGAGTATGCAGTTTGGGACGTGACCCATCGTTTCCATGTCCCAAACTGCATTAGTAGTGCACTAAAGTGTGCGATTCTAAAGATGAGGGTGTGCGCGTCTCTGAGGAATACTAATGTGGCACAGTGTACAGTTATCTAGTGTACAGTTTGGGACACAGCCCTTACGCTTTTTGAGAGAGAAGAATTTGATGGAAACACTTTCATTCAGGTTAACACTTAACTGTGTAAAAAGTGTGTGTGTGTGTGTGTGTGTGTATATATGAGAGAGAGAGAGAGAGAACATTGCGGCTAACGCTACGATTGTCAGCGAGTGTGTTATTAAGGCGTGTTGTGTTTTTTGGGTTTGTGTAGCGCTGAGTGACGACACGAGAGCAGAAAGAATACTGTACACAACACACACACACACACACACACACACACACACACACACACACTTAGCCGTAGTGTACACTTTGTTCTGAGCATGGCGAAGGCTTTATAAAGTCACTTTTGTTCGGTAACAGTGTAAAAGGCACGTCTGATGTCATCATCATCATCGGGCCATGAGAACAAGCTCCGCCTCCTCATAATGCGCTCATATTCACATCAGTCACTGAAGAGTTGCATTATGGGAAATGTGCAGTTTGTGTAGTTAAGACATGGTCTTGGCCCGGTAATGTAATGGCTTTAAATAAAGGCGCGGTTCGGCCATGCCACGCTCTGAGCCGATCCGCTGCTCCGAGCAAAAGGTCATGGCTGTCACAGTCTCAGGTCAAAGGTCATGGCTGTAAGTAAAGTAAAAGGCAGGTAAGAGGCTTGGTACAGGGGTTGGTCACCTTTGACCTCTGACCTCCCCCGAGTACACGGTTAAGACTTTGGCCGTGGTGAAGAACATCAGCGAGAGTCCCACGTCTCTGACATCCAATCACTGTCTAGGCTCCCTGTGACATCAGCGCCAGCCCGGACAGCGAGCTCCAAGAGGTGTGTTTGTTATAAAAATGGACTTGGTTAATGAACAGTGTTTACAAACGTGTTTATACATACACACACACACACACACACCACACATAAACAAGCAACTGTCCCTGGGCCAGAGTGGGCGGAGCTTCAGTTACTGTACACCCAATCAAAAGGGGGTTAAAAAGCTCTCTCGTTAATACCAGGAAAGCATAATAGCGCCGCCCCTTCTGGACCCAGGAGTGATGTGCAGGCTGGTGCTCACTGGCTGCTGTCTGACAGAGTGTGTATGGAGGGGGGGGAGAGTGTGTGTGAGACTGAGTGTGTGGGGTGAGAGAGCTCTCGCTTGTAAGTCTTTGGTGGCAGTTTGGGCAGGGTGGGGGGCGTGGAGTTGTGTCTGGGTGGAATAGGAGGGGGCAGGTGGCACAGGTTAGGCGCCGAGGGGCCAGGGGAGGGACAGATGCGACGGGGAATACGGGGGGAGGGGGTGCCCGGGGTGGGCAGCGGGAGACGAGGGGACGGCGTGCTCGGGGGGGTGCAAGGAGACGAGGGCGAGCTGCAGTAGTCCCAATGAATGCGTCCCACCGGAGACACGGCGGGGTTCATGGGGCAGTTGATGAAGCTCTCAGGGGGACGCTGCGGTACAGGGGGCATCACTTCCGAGATGGGGTCACGGGGGGGCGGAGGGGGCGGGGGGCTAGAAGAACCGTCCGTCTGCTCACTCTTTCCACGCCCGAAACGAGGAAGAGATGGGAGAGGAAGAGGAGTTCTCAGCCGAGGAGGAATCGCCGGTGGACTGTCCGATCTGGAACTCAACTACACACACACACACACAACAGTAATTACATAAAACATTCATTACACAACACAATACTAGTTTCTCTGGATTTATACACAACTCATTATATTTTAGTGTGTGTGTGTGTGTATTACCTTGTTCTCTGAGGACCCATCCTTCCTGCGTGGAGGAAGTGGTGGAGGTTTCAGAAGCTCTTCACCTAGCTGATGCAGACTGCCACAGGACACTGAATGAAACTCTACACACACACACACACACACACACACACATTTATAATCAGCCTAGAAATTAGTAAAATGGTTGTGGAACATTTCTACACTTTCTCCCTCATTAAAAATGACAGGAGCAATGAATATGTATAAATATGCAAATTAGAAAACACTCATTGGCCAAGCTGTTCATTGGATCACACTTGTGAGAGTGATACTCACTTGAGGGAGGCAGCATGACAGGAGCAAAAACACTGTTACCTACAGAGACAACACACACACACACACACACACACACACACACACACACACAGCTTGTAAAAACACCATGACACAGCAAACCAACACGTTGTTACACAGGAGAGTTCAACACTAAAACGTCCTGCTTCACTAATTTCCTGTAACTAATACGGGTATGAGCACATCCTGATCACTGTGGGTGGAGCTAAAGGTAAATTCCATCAGCCAATCGAGAGCAGAATAGGTTATTGTGTGTTGTGTGTGTTTTAATCTGCACACTGACCGCAGGGGTCGTGCTCCATGAAGACGGAGTTGAGGTCGGAGCAGGCGGAGGGTGGGGGCGTCTGGGTGGGCGTGTTGGGGGAAGTGGGCAGGGAGGTCATGCTCTCCGTCTCGGTCTCAGCAATGCTCCTGAAGGTGATTTTGGGCAGAGGGTCACGCTCTAATGGCGCAGGGTGACCCCGAATCCCACCCCCGACCCCCACCTGTCTCACCGGACGCACCCCCGGGGACTTCAGAGGGTACGATGTCTTCCTGGGCTGGAGGGGACAGAGAGAGAGAGAGAGAGAGAGAGAAAGTGAGACAGAGAGAGAGAGAGAGAAAGAAAGATGGAGAGAGAGACGGCATTAAATATAAAGCAGATTAAATATTTATTAAATGTCTATTTTTAATATTTGCTAGGAAGTGAGAGACAGACAGTGAGACAGAGAGGCAGACACAGACAGAGACAGAGAGGCAGACACAGACAGACAGACAGACAGAGAGGCAGGTAGACAGACAGACAGACAGCTAGACAAACAGACAGACAGACAGGTAGACAAACAGACAGACAGACAGAGAGGCAGGTAGACACTTTAAACACTTACAAATCGTGGAGGCTGTTTGACGTTGCGCGGCTCGATCTCCAGAGATTTGTTAAACAGATAATCAGTGAACTCCTTCTCAGTCATACTGCCCATGGGGTTCAGGTTCTCAAAGAATCTCTGTAGCACACACACACACACACACACACAGACACACACACACACACACACACACTTTACACAGTGATTCTAGCATGTTCTGGAGTGTGAAAAAATGTAAACGCTGTGAGGTGTGCGTGTGTGTGAGGGCAGTGAGCGAGAGACAGACCCGTACCCGGATATCGTGTTCGACCCGTAGACAGTACGGTTGGTTCTGGTACTGCTGGATCTCACCGGTGATCTCGGCCACTTTGCGTCTCTTGCTGAAGTTGATCAGTTCTTTACCGTGACGCTTCAGGAAGTCCGGATTCCCCTCCTCTGTTTTCAGGATGTTAGTCAGGTAGATACCTGTGCGCACACACACACTTGTATTACTGTCCTCGTGGGGACGATAAACTCAGTAACAAAAAGTTGATATGTGTGGTACCGAAGAAGGGCACGCAGGGCGGGTTGATGGATTTGAGTTTGGCCAGGTACTTTTTAAAATGATCCTGACTGAGCTCCACCGCCTCCTCCAGAACCTTCTTCTTCCTCTCTGGCACCGCCTGAACACACGATGGACTACAACTGTTAAAACTCAAAATTAAACCCATGGTACAGTGTGTGTGTGTGTGTGTGTCACCTCAAAGGTGTGCTCCAGGCGGTACACAGGTACGGAGTTGATGGCGCTAACGATCTCTAAAACCCCATTAAAGTTGTTGAGCTCCTGGAAAACCTGCAGGATCTCGATTATCCTCATCATCACCGCCACCCGCTCCTCCACATTCTCCGCCTCCACCACACACCTGAGAGACAGAACGAGAGAGAGACATGGTTAAAGAGACAGTACTAGAGAGGATGACTGAACTACACATCCCATGATGCAGCAGGGTAACATGTCACTCACTTCTCGAACCAGAGTGTGAGGTTGGTGGTATGCCGGATCATCCTCAGCAGGTTGGGAGAGTTCTTCTCTTTATCCTCTTTAGTCCACACACTGCCCACTAACTCGGATGGACGCACTGCCCTGTGTGAGCGCAAACACACACACCTTCATTTTTACTTCACTGTCCACTCTATCGTTAGTGCCTCCTCCTGATTGGCTGTCTCTCTCACCTGTATAGGTCAGACTCCAGCAGCGTGAGCTGGCGTGCGATCTCAATGGGGTGAAGGGTCATGAGGTCAAAGGTGTCAACCTGGCCGGGCCGGCTGGTGTGCCACTCGATGGGAGGAAGCGGCGTCTCGAAGGTGATGTTGTGACTGATGCCGTTTGGCTGCGTCTGCATCTTACGCTTAATGATCTTATTGATGGACTCCACCCACTTACGCATGGACTTTCCTGCACACACACACACACACACACACACAAACACCAAAGTATCATTACTGTCAATCAATCAAGATTCTAATTACAATGGCGATGTATGTTTATATAATTCACTCTAGCTGTGCTCCGTGCATGTGTGTGTGTACCTCTGAGCTGCATTGGGTTGGTGATGTAGTCCTCCAGTCTGGTGCGTAGTTCCGGATCATTCTCAAAGTCGTAGAAATGATGCTCCACCCACTGACGGAACACATTTAGAACCCTGAACACACAAACACACACAACCATGAGCACACATACGTTTAAAGTGTAATGTGTGTGTGTGTGTGTATGTGTGTGTAAAATGTGTGTGCACCTGAGCTGGACAGGTTGCACGTATTCTCTGCGGAATCTTTGGAGCTCGGCCGCCATTGGCTGATCCCCATTCCACATTGACTCAAGCTCCGCCTCCGACTGCTCAGGCTCAGGAATCTCAAACCTAGTGCATCATGGGAAAACTAACTAATTAATTCTTCTGATGGTCTGATCTGTGTTTGAACAGACACCATGACAATGCTTCGTGTATGTGTATATGTATGTGTGTGTGTATGTTTGTATTTGCGTGTGTGCGTGTGAGTATGTGTGTGTATGTGTATATATGTGTGTATGTGTATATATGTGTGTGTGTGTACATGTGTGTGTGTGTACATGTGTGTGTGTGTACATGTGTGTGTGTATGTGTATATATGTGTGTGTGTGTACATGTGTGTGTGTGTATATGTGTTTGTGAGTGTGTGCATATATATATATATATATATATATATGTGTGTGTGTGTATGTGTGTGTATGTATATATGTGTGTGTATGTACATGTGTGTGTATATGTGTGTGTGTCTGTGTGTGT
>JAFFST010045923.1:54146-55159 GCA_022414735.1 Noturus placidus | reverse complement strand
ACACTCTCACTCACACACACTCACTCTCACACACACACTCTCACTCACACACTCTCTCTCACACACTCTCTCTCATACACACTCACACACTCTCTCTCATACACTCTCACTCACACACACTGTCTCTCACACACACACGCTCTCTCACACACTCTCTCTCATACACTCTCACTCACACACACTCTCTCTCACACACGCTCACTCACACACTCTCTCTCACACACACACTCACGCACACTCACTCTCGCACAGATTCTCTCACACACACACTCTCTCTCACACACACTCACACACTCTGTCTCACTCACACACACTCACACTCTCACACACCTACACACACACTCACTCACACACACACTCTCGCACACACTCTCGCACACCTACACACACTCACTCTCACACACACACACTCACACACACACTCACTCTCACACACACACACACACAAACACTACACTGAATCACTCTCTCTCTCACACACACACACACACTATACACTGAATCACTCTCTCTCACACACACACTCTCTCACACACTCAAACACACTCTCTCTCACACACACTCACTCACACACACACACACACACACACACACTCTCTCTCATACACACTCACACACTCTCTCTCATACACTCTCACTCACACACACTCTCTCTCTCACACACACACGCTCACTCACACACTCTCTCTCATACACTCTCACTCACACACACTCTCTCTCACACACACGCTCACTCACACACACACTCGCACACCTACACACACACTCGCACACCTACACACACACTCGCACACCTACACACACACGCGCACACCTACACACACACTCGCACACCTACACACAGACTTTCTCACACACACACTCGGACATACTCTCACTCACACACACTCTCTCACACACTCTCTCTCATACACACTCACACACTCTCTCTCATACACTCTCACTCACACACACTCTCTCTCACACACACGCTCACTCACACACACTCTCGCACACCTACACACACACTCTCT
>JAFFST010045923.1:44146-49146 GCA_022414735.1 Noturus placidus | reverse complement strand
AACTTCTAGAACAACAACTAAACTTCAGCCATGAGAACCCCGCTGTGTTTGGATTTCATCTTTCCGAGGGGTTTTTCAGGATATGAACGATTGCTAATTCTACACCTAATTAATATCCAGGTGCGTCCCGTGTTATTTTATAAATACGGAAACAACTCGTGAACGCGCAGGAACGTACATTAATACCGACAGAGCTCTGAGATAATATACAGATATGAGATGCAATATTCAATAGAAATGTCAACGTTAGCATCGTTATGTTCCACACAGTACTACACACACACACACACACACACACACACACACACACGCATCGTTTATATAAACAGATATTATACAGAGAGACGGGTGTGTAAAAGATTTCATACTGTAGATCAAATAAACACACCAGAGATAAAACCATGAGCACATACAGTTTATTTATTTATTTATTTACAGTATACCGTTCATGCGTAAATAATTTATTATGCAAATCCAGATATTTTCTTTTCTTTTTTTAATATGAATTTTGCTTCTGAATATTATTTGTATTAAAAAGTAAATGGAATCCATGAGTTTTTAAAAAAATGTCCAAATCTTGCGATTGTAGTTCGTCGCAAGACATTTTTACTCGTTTTTTTTTTTTTTTTTTCTGTCGTTGTTGTTTATCTTTTTATTTAATGTAGAAAGTCAAGTTTGAGAAGGACAGATAATCCCGAGAGGTGCAGGAGTGTACGGTAATTTACAGTCGTGCGCACGGGATTGACATTTTAAACTTCTAAAATATCTCAAAATCCATTTGAAGAGCCTTGAGGTGAATCGACTCACTGTAATCATCTGTAAGTGTGGAGACTGTGCATGAGAGGGATCTACACAGTGTACACGTCCAACATGGGCTGTTTCATCACTTCCTGTTGCAATCCATCTGCATTTATAAACTGTGTGTGTGTGTGTGTGTGTGTGTTTTGTTTAGACAGCTGTGTTAGACATCAAGGTCACTGTGGATGATTAGTAGCCGAAAGGAAGAGTCATTTCATGGCCATTTTACACACACACACACACACACACACACACACACACACAGTGAACAGATAAGGAGTGTTTTCCACAATGAGCTGTGTTTTTAGCTTGCTGTTGTGTCTGTAACCAGTAGGTGGCAGCACACGGCTAAGAACAGTGTTCAGTCCCCTGCTCCTTTATGTCTGGAATATTAAACACTAATCCAGTTTAATTCCTCCGCTGGTGCTTATTAAAGGAGAACCCGTTACCGTGTGGGACGTTCCACCTGAACTCCAGGTGCTGTTTATTGATGATTCTCTGAGAGCGTGGATGTAAATATGGGCGGCTGTGGCTCAGTCGGTAGAGCGGGTTGTCCACTAATCCACTAATCGTAGGGTTGGTGGTTGGAATCCCGGCCCGGGTGATCCCATGCCGAAGTGTCCTTGGGCAAGACACTGAACCCTAAGTTGCCCCCGATGGCAAGCTAGCACCTTGCATGCAGCTCTGCTACCATTGGTGTGTGAGTGTGTCTCATTTGTAAGTCGCTTTGGATAAAAGCGTCTGCTAAATGAATAAATGTAAATATGGTGGTGTCGAAACACTTCCCTGTACTGGGATCCTCACACACTGGCAGGAACTATACACTGACAATGTTACAGAGAATGTTCTGGAAAAAAATACTGAATTTCTAGACTAGTACTGAACACTCAACAGAGTGATTAATGCGAATCCGGAGAAGACGCAAGTCCGTAGGGCGGTACGGTACTGAACACTCAGGACAGTGTGTAGTCATTACTGGGAACGACCACTGAAGGGCAGTTGTGTATACTTCGGGCAGTATTGATGGAGCAGTGGAGAGTTGGAGGAGATGAGGGTGCAGTTGAACCAGTGTTTACTTCTCCACAGCCACTTCCTCCATTCCTCTGTTTTGGATTCTTCCATATTAGGCCATGAGCTTGAGTGTTCTTGTCTCTGGGGGAAAACGTTGGGAATTCCTGAGTGAGTTGGACGAACGGAGTCTCGCAAGCATGCTGATCACAACGTTACTGCAGGGAGGAATGCGTGCCCTTAACAAAACCTCAACAGGCTTCCAATTCACATCCAGCTATGCTAATAAGTACCTGTGGTTCCCTGAAGGTTCTTCATCAGTTCTACTGCATGGTAGAAGAATCACATGTGTAACTTTGTGGTCTGAAGGTAAATGGTTTCAACCTTCCTGTTTATCAGCCCAGGCTGATGTAAGTATGTGATGAGTGATGTCATAAACTTCCCCCTGTGTTCAGTGATGCCAATGATAGCGTCCTCTTTACTCCTCTTTCAAACCTGCTTTGTCTACAGTGTCCTGTCTCAGGTCGTTCTGACGTGCTGTTTTTCTTCACCGAATGACCCGAAGTGTGAATCACACAGTGTTTGACAAGTCCATCTCAGCACTCAGAAGGACCAATGAAGAACCTAAGCTTAGGATAGAAGCATTGAAAACACGTCTGGTGACCAAGACGTACAAAACTATCAGCAGAACTCAACTCGAAATGGTTCCGTTAAGAAGCCAAGCATGTGTATGATTGAGCAGCTGCACAGATGTATGTTTGTAGGAGAAACCACGTCAGAAGTGGTGGTAACCACCTTCTCACCTGGAGACTTTATGAGTCATTCATGGAAGAAATGAGTTCTAGAAGAACTCTTAAGCTTGGCTTAGGACAACCTCTAAGGACTTTAGCTAGCAGCAGCGGCTAAGCTACAGTATATGATCTGATCAGCCCGAGAGCAGAGGTTCTCCGCTGCAGTATATGATCTGATCAGCCCGAGAGCAGAGGTTCTCCGCTGCAGTATATGATCTGATCAGCCCGAGAGCACAGGTTCTCCGCTACAGTATGTTTAATAAGAAGTAGTGCTAATGTTACTCAAAGTCAAGAACCGTGATTGATAGCTGTGATTAGCATATTATGACTTCATGTCATGGTCACCAGTGAACTCCAGAAACACGACTTTGGGTTTGGTGGCACCAGAAATCTGGCTTCTGACACTGTGGATGGCTTTAACGGTCAAAACGGCAGGAGGAACATGCCAGTGTGTGGTAAATGAAATGGCGGCCATTTTGTTTGGTCAGAAGCTGTTGATCGAGTCTCCAGAACAGCAGCTCTGGGCAGCAGCGCGGGTGTATAGGAATGCGCTCGCTCTAATACCGTATCGTTTCTATAGTAACCGCTCATGCTGTTGTTTATGAGATGTAGGTTTAGGCTAGCACGTATGGAAGGAGTCTCCAGTGTAAGCGCTTTGTAACATTCGGAGGTAAAGCTGTAGCTTTAATCTTCCCCACATCTTCAGGACAGAGTGGACGCTTTATAGCTGCTGTAACGTAAGTGAGAACAGGAGCTAATGCAATGCTCATGTTAATCGGTGATAGTTATCGTGTACCGTAAACAATATCCAAGCTCACGCCCTAAACTGGAAATGAAGGACACGTAGGAACACTGAAGAAAGCCTTAATGATCTCCAAAACACACCACATCACACTACAACTCCAGCAGCGGCCATGTTGGTTTATGACGTCACTACACTGTCATTACAACTTCTGATGTCGAGAAATATGAACTTATTGGGATAAATTCGAGATAATGTTCGGCATTTGGAACAGATCGAGGTGTTTTATCTGATTTACTGGACGAGGAGAGAACAGAAGAGGGGAGGAGAGAAGAGGAGAGAAGAGAAGAGGGGAGGAGAGGAGAGGGGAGGAGAGGGGAGGAGAGGAGAGGGGAGGAGAGGAGAGGGGAGGGGAGGAGAGGAGAGAAGAACAGAACAGGGCAGTGGCTTTGTCCCAGGAATCCTCTGTCCCGAAACCGTTTTCCTTATAAGGGCAAAAGAATGTTAATACGTCACCTGGGAAGCGCGGGACTCGACAGAGGGGGGTGTGGCCAAGATAGTACGAACCAATCCAACGACCGGATGATGGTGTAGTCCGTCTCTGATTGGCTGTGAGGCTGCGGTTGTGGTGAGCTGGTGCTCGCGTTTCAAACAGCTCAATGCTCCCTACTCCCTACAGCCTCGAGTGGCTCTAGATTCCCTTCAGTACTTCTCCTCATCTCTACATTCAGCACAGATTCCTCATTATATCTGTTCTCAACGAAATTATTTCCCCAAATGTAATAATAATATATATAAATAAATAAAACACATCTCCAGTAAACAAGCCTATGAATATAAAACTACAAATATTTACTCTAGAGAAATAAACATCTGTGTTTTTCTTGCTTCAGGTTCAATCTAGAACCCTTTACATAAATAATATACAGTCTGTGAACACTTTATTAGGAACACCTGTACATCTAATCATCAGTTATCTAAAGAGACAATCATGTGACAGCGACGCAGCTAATGTCCACAGGAACCATCAGAACCGGGCGAATTCTGTGATCTCGGGATTTTAAGCGTGGCATGACTGACAGTGCCAGACAGCCTGGTGTGAGTATTTCTCTAACTGCTGATCTCCTGGGAGTTTCACACACAGAGGCAGTTCTGTTGATGAGAGAGGTCAGAGGAGATGGACGGAGGAGATGGTCAGAGGAGATGGACGGAGGAGATGGACGGAGGACATGGTCGGAGGAGATGGACGGAGGAGATGGACGGAGGAGATGGTCGGAGGAGATGGACGGAGGAGATGGACGGAGGACATGGTCGGAGGAGATGGTCGGAGGAGATGGAGGGAGGAGATGGTCGGAGGAGATGGTCGGAGGAGATGGTCGGAGGAGATGGTCGGAGGACATGGACAGAGGAGATGGTCGGAGGAAATGGAGGGAGGAGATGGTCGGAGGAAATGGAGGGAGGAGATGGTCGGAGAACATGATCGGAGGAGATGGACGGAGGAGTGCTACTATACACAATTTATAATTGAGTTGTAGAAAAGCGAAGTGTGCAGAGTTGAGGTGTAAGAGTACATTATTTATTTATTACAATTAAAATAATAATAATAATAATAATAATAATAATGTTGGGGTGGCAGGTTAGGGGTTAGTTAAGTGCTCACG
>JAFFST010045921.1:40365-41610 GCA_022414735.1 Noturus placidus | reverse complement strand
AGCACAGATGCCACGCCTCCTACCCCGATACTGACGAGCACAGATGCCACGCCTCCTACACCGATACTGAAGGACACAGATGCCACGCCTCCTACACCGATACTGAAGGACACAGATGCCACGCCTCCTACACCGATACTGAAGGACACAGATGCCACGCCTCTTACACCGATACTGACGAGCACAGATGCCACGCCTCCTACACGATACTGACGAGCACAGATGCCACGCCTCCTACACCGATACTGACGAGAACAGATGCCACGCCTCCTACACTGATACTGAAGGACACAGATGCCACGCCTCCTACACTGATACTGAAGGACACAGATGCCACGCCTCTGTTCCTGGACTTGCAATTAATTAAGACTAATATATTTTTGTATATTTGTAAGACAGAGCTACACATTTAACTTTATGACCCAAGAAGCTCCTGTTACTAACCTCTTGCATGGGAGGGTATAAAATAAGATATTCCTTCTTGAAGTGCACACTGTGAAACAGGGAGCATGGGCTAGTGCACTTACTTTAAAGTAAATATGAACAGGCAACTTCCAAATCAGGAACCTCTTCAATTAATAAGGAAATCTGCTAACCTACTGATCATTTCACCCCCTGGACACTGGTTCTGTTGGAACACACACACACACACACACACACACACACACCACCCCTGCACACTTTAGTGTGTTATTTGGGAAGCTGATTACATGTCAGCAGAGAAATGCAGCCAACAGGGGTTTAGATTAAAAAAAAGTTTAAGTGAGGGGGGAAAAAGTGAGGAAGTTATGTTTAGATCTGCCAGTTTGACTGATTACGAGGCAGTTCCACACAGCTAAAAAAGCCGTGAGTGTGTGAGCGTGTGTGTAATTTACTGAGGATGCAGTTCTTGTGGCCGATCTGCCACACATTGCTTTATTTACCTCGCTAGCCAATATGAATGTGTCAAAAAATATGCCCTGCAAAACCCAGCTTAAAACCTGATAACGTGCAGGAAATACACGCACACACGCACACTTTTCTTGCATATGGAAGCACAATATGATTTGGACGAGGATAAACACACACACGCATATTGTTGAAATCAGACACATGCCATTATCGTCCACAGTGGATAACGTGTGCGTGCATTTGCAGGCCTAAATATATGTTTGCTGGAAGCCCATCTAACACCCCGCTCTGCTTGGCAGTGTTTTGTTTGGTTTAAAAGCTTTGCAGCCACCAGATGGTTTTCCTGCCATGACG
>JAFFST010045921.1:30365-32865 GCA_022414735.1 Noturus placidus | reverse complement strand
TACACAACGGTCATAATAACGATCATAATAAGTCGGCTGCTGTTATTTTAATGAGCATTCATGCCTGAAATTTGTGAATTTTTGTTCCAATATACGGGCATAATAGTTACTCAGACGTGTCGCCTCTTACAGGCGTTTGTCAGCTTTGTGTAGTGAAGCGCCCGATATTCTGACTGTAATGATCTTTTCTTTCTACGCCATCCATTTATTTATTTATTTATTTATTTATTTATTTATTTTTAAAAGACGCTCGACTCCTTTCCGCCCCGAGCTAAAATAGATGGTTGTCTCGCTTTTCATACGTGACGTCTGTTACGCGTCATTTTCATACACGACGACCTACCAGCCATTTCCTAATAAAGAAAGAAACATAGGGACCTCTCTCTATTTCTCTTTATTCCCAACATCACTTCTCCCTCTCTCGTTACCCTTACACATCCCTCTGTTTTAACTGCTGTTCATCCCCATGGAAAAATAATGGGTTCACTTTAAAAAAAAAAAAAACGTGACCATGTCCTTATTCTATCAATTGGAGCGTCACTAATGTACCGAAATGTTTTCTGATTCTCTTTACTCATTAAGCTACCACATTACCATAATTAATTTTTGCATGTCGAGCATTTTAATTAAGGTCAAGTCAAAGGCATTGCTAGTTTTGTTTTGTTTTTATTATTTTTTTTATTTTTAGATAGACTTTTACAAAAGGCGTTACATCTGCTAAGTCTGAATAAATCTGTAGAAAGTCATTTGAAGGAACTTCTGGGACTGTGTACACAGATGTTCGGACTTAAGAACGTTGAACTTTGATGTTAGATAGCTAGCTAGTTGTTTGCTAGTGGTTGGCCATTTAGCAGTTAGCACGATAGCAACAGGATTGCTAAAGCTAGATGTGGCAGGTAGATGTAGCTTGTGGCTAATTCAACATGAATACAGGAAACGTAAACCTTCTTGCATGTTGTGTTAAACTCGGCATATCAGTACAGAACATTATGCTAACACACACGCAGTCTTGAAACAGGTTTGGGATTTTTTTTTATTAAAATGGCTGCTGTTCTGAGCTCCCAAAAGTAGTCCTAGCTGTGTGTGTGTGTGTGTGTGTGTGGGCTGGAGTCATGCAGCATTCCTGCTAGGGTTTGATGAACGAATGCCAGCTGATGATGCGCACTTTGTTCTGCATGTTGTATTTTATAACGCCGTCACATTTAGCAGCACAGATGCGTCAAACCAGAGGTTCGATTACGACGTAACCAACATATCGTTAAGTTTAGGTGATTTAGTGGGTATTTAAGAAGGTACAAGGGATTCAATGCAGATGTTTTAACTCGCAACCTTACACTCCCCGAAGTGTAACGAATATCTAGTGTGGTGTGGAATGTGATTGGGGATTTTCTTTATTAGATCATACTATAGATGGCGATGTCAAATACTTGATCGATGCTATTGGTTAAAAGGTTATCTTATAATGATAATCAGGGTTTATGATGGACAATATGAGCAGGGAAAAAGTCCTATCGTGACTATCGAGGACATTAGTATGATATGATAATTAGTCCGTACGGGATTTTGCAGAGTCATCGGTGAAATCGCATGAAATAGTTCTGTACGCTCTTTCGCAGTGATGTTTGTTGGTAAATGAGAAGAGGGCTTTGGCTGAACGCCCATATCTGCGGTAATTCTGAAAACCTGCAATCTCCGACAGATTTCGAAGAGTTGGCTTGATTTTGCGTTCATTTCTGCGATCGCAAAATAACAAAATCCTGGATGGACTGGATATGTGTCATACGTTTGCTAAGAAAACTACAGCGAAACATTTAACAAGGCTGTCCTGTGTGAATTATTTAACACTGATCAGATCAGCTGCTTTCAATCAGTTCGTCATGACGAAAAATATATTAAGAAGGCAACACATTATCCGTGAGGAGACGGCCCTGCTGGTCTGTTTATTATTCATTCGGTCTGGAACGTTGTTCTGTCAAAACAGAAAGCATTGTACCGCTACATTTTTGCTCCCCATGGTCCGAACAACTTAAATGTAGCTCTAAAGTCACCGCCACGGTCATTCATTTCCAATTATGTGCCTTAATGCTGTTGTTCCTCTAACTTAAGATATGAAAGACAGTCTTGAGGGTATCACTTCAGTGACAAACATTTATATTCCAAAACCTCAGTTTTAGTACTGTTTATTTATGTATTTATTTAGGTGCAAAATTGTACACACGGTGCGGTGGTGTATTAAAAACAACAAAAAAATAACAAGCATGCCGTAAAAAGGAGCGCCGGATGGGTCTTTTGAGAGGACGATGCGTTTCAGATTTGATTACGCAGTTAGACGTTAAACATTTGAGGCTCGAGTGCTCCAGTACTGAAATCATTATTCAGATATTCTGTACGCTGTGCATCCACGTGAAGCGGGTGAGAAACTGGGAATATCTCGATGCCGAGAACAGCACTGTCATGCTAGTCAAGTTTAACACAGTTATGTGTGTGGTTTTTTTTTTTT
>JAFFST010045921.1:0-19819 GCA_022414735.1 Noturus placidus | reverse complement strand
GGGGGGAGGGAGAGGGGGAGAGAGAGAGAGGAAGGAAGGTGGAGGGAGGGAGGTGTGGTATTTTCCATCATGTGCAGTTTTGTGCTGTAGGGTTGGCATGTGTGTAAACAGGAGCAGTGAGGGGAAAGGAGCGCACTGAGACACAGATTTTGGCCTGCATCACACAGGACGGGTTCGCAGCCAGACGATTAAAAACCACCTAAATGGCAGCACACCGCTGTTCTTCCTCATCCCAGTGGCATTGTTTGCATTCAAATGGATGTATTAATTCATTCAGGCAGACCATGGGTGGACATGTGTGTGTGTGTGTGTGTGTGTGTGTGTGTATTAGAGCTTTGAAAGTGAATTCTAAATACAAGTTTTTTTATGGTAAATGGCCCACATTTCATGTTAACTTTCTAGAGGTATTGATTTTGTAATTAAATATAAAAATGAACAGCGTGTCTGTAAGGTGATATTATATCTGGAGTCTGAATCTCAAATGTTTTTTTTTCCCTCTCAAATGGTGTTGAAGACTCGGGTGTGTAATGCTATACCCTGTGCAGTGAGCGTATGAATTCCTAAGTTAAGAACGGTTAATATTTATGTGCATCCTACTTAGTGTAGATAATGTAAAATACTAAATATTTTTTATATTTTAGCTTTTTTTAAATTGTGATGTGTGTGTGTGTGTGTGTGTGTGTGTGTGTGTGTGGAAAGGGGTGTGTAGAGAGTGTGTGATAACCCGACTCTCTGTTTGTGTCCATCAGCGCTGTCCGGAGGCTATCAGAAGGAAAGACATGGCTGGGAGACTGGGAACAGGCACCGCAGAGCTGCTGAGGAACCTTACTGGGCATACTCAGGTGGGTGCATGCGCGCACACACACACACACACACACACACACATATACACACACACACACACAGATGACTGGTTATTTTTAGGGATTAGCTACACACATATACACACACACAGCAGAGGAGACAGCACATGGGACCTTAAACACATGGATGAAGAGTCCTGCTGGGCATGGTCAGGTGGGTCTTTCTCTCTCTCTCTCTCTCTCTCTCTCTCTCTCTCACACACACACACAGGTATGTGACTCTTTAGCCTAATTTTTCTATCTCTCTTATACTATTACTGTATTAGGTAGGTTTCTTTCTTTCGTTCTTTTTTTAAACATTAAAAAACACATGTTTAAACACACACACACACACACACACACAAACACACACACACACACACACACACACACACACACACACACACACACACACATGTTTGTCCTGATATCTTTGTAAGGACCTTCCATCGACATAATTCTAAATGCACTTAATGAATGCAGTGCTACACCTAAATCAATCCTAACCTGCAAATCGGTACAAAGTTCTTCTGACTGATCAGCCTTGTCCTACGATCAAACATTTATGATGGGCGTGGTCTCTTCCACGATGACCCTGCCGACAACCCCTCCCACTTCCCCACTCCCTTACCCTCCTGCCACCCCCCAACAATGTACAAGAATGATGCTCAGTGAATGGTTTGATGAGGATGAAAATGTCAGTTAAAAGCGATGACCTTCAAATTCACCAGATATCAACCCAGTTGAACACCACACGATTGGGTCCAACACACACACACATACACACACACACCAGGTATGTGTATGTTTAGCAATCAGATTTAAATTTGAACGTGTCTCTTTTTTACACCTTCCAAATCCTCATCAGCAGTTAACAGCTAAAATTCACGCCGGAACATCATTGTCGCTCCCCCCCCAATATTCATTTTTCTGCCAAGGACTGTGCGCTGAGCTTACCGCCGAGTACATGAACACCTGCCAGAAATTATAAACTTCAAGTTAAAATTCCAATTGGCAACAAAGTCAATGAAGTTTATTTATATATTGCTGTCATTATTTCTTTCTTTCCTAATTCGTCTGCAGGCGAGAATCCGAAACGCCGGCGTAGCACCATCTACTGATGGATTACTCCGTACAGACATGTTCTATCGGTCAGTCATACAGTTCAATTTCCTCTCGCACGTCTCTCCTCCTCCTCTCCTCCACATGTCTCTCCTCAGCTCCGTGCCTGACGAACTCTCCTGGCTTTTCCTTTTATGAATGTCCCTGCTCTGAAAAAGTGACTCGGCCTGTCCCTCCGAGCAGGATTTACAGAAGAGCAGTATTAATCTTTAGCTGTGCAACCAGACCTGCGGCAGTAAGCGCTCTTTATTTCATTTATTTAAATCTCTCTCGCTGTGTGTGGGCTGTAATCGAGAGTCATCACGGAGCGAACCATTAGAGACAGGCGCTCCGATCTGGGCTGCAGGTGGGTTTTCTTTCTTTTTTTTTTTTTTTTTTTTGTGAGGCACATCCTTCACATCGAGTAGGTTTCATTTCAACTCATCATATGATGGATTAGGAGCCATGAGCAAAGTTCTTTAGTAGTATATATTAATAATAGAGATATTTTTGACAGTGGAATTCACTGTGCCACGGTGTTTTTTATTTTCACTTCAAATATTGCTGCTATTATATTTTCGCCAAATGTTTTACAATGATTTTAGTTGTTTGTTTATAGATAAAGCCAGTTTGCTCTTTCTCATAAGTTAATTCTCATATGCTTAAGTAACAACTTGGAGACTTGTAAGGCTCAACATAAACAGGTTTAAAACATGTAATTGTTGATATGGTGAGGTCTTCCATGAGGCGATGTTTATTTAGCATTTGTGGAAGCAGTCACCCGTGTCACTGTTGTACACCGTTTTAAGTTTTCCGTCGTTGGGGTGGCTTGGCAGGTTAAGGCTCTGGGTTACTGATTGGAAGGTCGGGGGTTCAATCCTCAGTACTGCAAGGCTCTGGGTTACTGATCGGAAGGTCGAGGTTCAAGCCTCAGTACTGCCAGGCTCTGGGTTACTGACCGGAAGGTCAGGGGTTCAAACCCCAGCACTGCCAGACTCTGGGTCACTGATTGAAAGGTCAGGAGTTCAAACCCCAGCACTGCCAGACTCTGGGTTACTGATCGGAAGGTCGGGGTTTCAAGCAGTAGCACTGCCAGACTCTGGGTTACTGATCGGAAGGTCGGGGTTTCAAGCCCTAGCACTGCCAGGCTCTGGGTTTCTGATCGGATGGTTGGGGGTTCAAGCCTCAGCACTGCCAAGCTGTCACTGTTGGGCCCTTTAGCAAGGCCCTTAACCCTCTCTGCTCCATCTTCCTAACATGCTGGTGTATGAGAAGATAGGATTTCACTGTGCTGTAATGTATAATGTGTGTATATATGTGATGAATAAAGACTCGTTATCAAACCCTTCAGGACGGACGGATTTGTGGACGAGTTGTAACACAAGCTGCAAGATGGTTTATAGCTGCTATAACATAAGTGATAACAGGACGCACTTGACTATTGAGACATGACCAGATAAAGAGTCATGTTGCTCCCTCCCTCCCTCCCTCCCTCTTTTTTTTCTGGGTTAATTTTGTTCAGTCATTACACGAAGCATGTTCGGGTAAATCTAAATAGAAACATGTTCAAGACCAAGTCTCCGCAAAGCATTGCAACACAAAGATCACAACACAGACTGTCTCTTTCCATTTCAACGATCCTGTCTTTAAAGTCCCATGAAACAGTTCACCGACTGTTATATATTTTCAGCTAGCTCCATGTGCTAGGACAAAAAGACTTCACAGTAAACTGTGCGGAGGTTTTAGGCATCCTTTTGTATAGCAGTTTTGTGCCTTTAGTACTTTTTTCTTGTATACAATTTTTACCTACTGCATTGGTGTGTCAGGAGAAAAGAAAAAAATCCCAATAATGTTAATAGGTTTTTTTTATAAATAATAATACAAAATTTTGTAAAAAAAAACAAAAAAAAACACATCATCAAGGCTGTCTGGGATTTTACCTGCAGAGACAGAAGAACAGACGCAAGTTCTCCAAAAAACCTGAAAGTCTCCTCAGAAAACTTTCATTTTTAAAAGCCGAAGGCCAGTCATGATTTGGAATAATATTTTTCTGCTTGCTTTATTGTTCAGCTGCTCAGCGCAGTATTTATTCTGATTCTTTTTTTCCTTTTGAAGGCATCTTAAGTTTACAAAACTTCTTCAAAAGTGAATCATTTTGTAACTGTATTATAGCTAGCCTATTATTATTATTATTATTATTATTATTATTATTATTATTATTATTATTAAAACAGAAAAAGGTCAGTGGGGTCTGGTTTTGCAGAAAGCTGCCATTTTTACCCAAATATACAGTGTTATGCAAGCTTCAGATACAGCATGGCAATCTGATTTGGGATGCGGGAAGTGAAAAATAATGAATGCTGAGTAAATATCAAGGCATCTGGAGACCTTTTATTTCCCTGTCAATGAGGCAGGAAATGTTTTATGTCTCCATATGGGTTTTGGTATGAGTTCTGTAATGTGCCAAAGGGTGTTATGTGAAGAATCGCGTTTCTGTGTGTGTGTGTGTGTGTGTGCGCTTCTGTAGTACGTGTTCAACAACCAAGAATAGTTTGAGATTGTCATGCTATGGTACGGTCTTGCTTGTTTTCTCAGCATGACCCTTTTTGATCATATTCGTAACGAGGCGCGCGTGTAGCATGTTGCGGGTTTGCTCGTTTGCTGAGTGTATGCTCGTGTAGAAGCATAGTCACGTTGACACATCTGTCCCCGAGAGTGTGGGTGTGAAGCCGGAGCGCCGCATGTGCTAGTTAGCGCCATTTCAGGCTTTTGTGGGTGGAGGAGCTTTCATATCTGACGGCCATCGCAGCTCGGAACGTAGCCGGGAACCATGGCTTGGCTGTAAGGAAGCGAGTGCCCGTGGAATTGTGGGAGGAGTGTTGGGATCCATTTACCCAGCAGTGTGTCTTAGATTTTCCTCCTTTCAAAAGCCACCATTATGGCCTGTTTTCAGAGCGAAGGTCTTTTGGGGTGGAAGGTTACCATAGATACAGTTACAGGGCTAGATGGAGGGTTTTTTTTTCCTGTGAGGTACAAAGCTTTTTTTTCCCGTTTTGCTTCAATATAATGTACTTTATTACCATTACTATTTTATTTCCTCAGTGGTGGTGGTGGTGGCTTGGCGGTTAAGGCTCTGGGTTACTGATCAGAAGGTCTGAGGTTCAAGCCCCAGCACTGCGAACTTGATTAAGGCCCTCAACCCTCCCGGCTGTATCCTATGCTCTGACCCCAACTTCCTAACAAGCTAGGATATACGGAGAAAAGAATTCCACCGTGCTATAAGGTATATGCGACCGATAAGGGCTTGAGCGTCTAAAAACAAAGAAGACATAACGTACTGTAACCTTCAGTTTTGTATACACTTGTAATCTTACAACAGTGGCATTTACGTAATTAAGTTTAGTTCATTTACTATCTTCTCTAGGAAGTCAGCTTGGCCAAGAGGTTGAGGCATTTCAACTTTTAAACAATACAGTTTCTCAGACTCCTCGTTCAGCCGTGATTGGACAGCGATTGCATTTCAAAGTGGCACAACTGCAATACAACACGCTGCTAAAAGTGAAATGCAGTGCAACAGGGACTTGCATTCACTTCTTCCATGACGATTGTTTATCAACAACGAGATCAAGTGACGCAAGAGCGATGCCGTTATGGTTTCGCTTTTCAGTGTGGTACGTTTTCTGCATGTCACTAATAAAAAGCAATATAATTTGTGTAAAACATATTTAAATTACAATACCTTGTCATTCTGTTTAACTTTTACATTTATTCATTTAGCAGACGCTTTTATCCAAAGCGACTTAAAATGAGAGCACACTCACACACCAATGGTAGCAGAGCTTCCATGCAAGGTGCTAGCTTGCCATTGGGGGCAACTTAGGGTTCAGTGTCTTGCCCAAGGACACCTTGGCATGGGATCACCCGGGCCGGGATTCGAACCACAAACCCCACGATTAGAGGATTAGTGGACAACCCGCTCTACCGACTGAGCCACAGCCGCCCTATAACTTTTGTATAGTTCAACTTTTATATACATATATATGTTGTATAGTTGAATCTATGATAGTAATGCTTGCACAGTCGCGCTCATGATCCACCCCTGTTGTTTTCGTTAGCATGCGGCGTCGATAACACACACACAGAGTGAGAGACTGTTTATTCAGAAGGAGATAGCAACACCTCAAGTCCGTCATTAGGATGCAGGTAGACGTGCTTAATACATGCTAATTAGGAGGTAAGTGAAGGGGAGCGAAGCATATATTTTCCGTAAGCGAACGGCGGATGGATAGGTGTGTAAACGAGCATTAAGTTAACTGCGCTTGGAAGCCGTTATCTCATAATTATAACAGACTTTTCAAACCGGATGATTGTTTTTACACTCTGATGTAATTATGCTTTTCTTAGTGAGGCAAATCACCAGGAATGGAAGAGCAGGGTTTAAACCAACCAAATTTCAACAAAGCAAACATGATGGGACAAACCAGAACAGATAATAGTGTCCTATATATAGTGCCAGAGTTGATATATAGCTTCTGAATTTCTCCAAGTGTGTGACCACTAATGGGGTAGCGGCTGTTTTCCTGCCCAGACTGTCGTGTCAGGCGTCATTTATTATTCATTATACATTGCCAGAGAGTCTCCTTCTGGTTTTGCAGCCTTACTTTGATCTTAGTCATGCCAAAGTTTATAAAAACATGCTTATTATGATTGAATCCTTTCAGTTCATCTGAGTGTGCAAACTTGTGAAAGTGTGAAATTGTCACTGGAATGGTTTTGTGAGAGAAAAACGTGAGCTAATCAGTTTTTAATGTTCAAGAGTGGGTCATGCAAAACCGGTTTACCCGGAGCAAGGGGCGTGGCATATTTGGGGTGGGAGGGGGTGATTAAGTGGGGTTGTTTCTGATCTGGATTTCATGTCCATTCAGCTTTGTTTTATTTCTGTAGCACTTTTAACAATAGACATGGACACAAAGCAGCTTTATAGAAATCCGGATGCAGATTTAAATCCCTAATGAGTGAACCAGAGGTGACCGGGGCGATGGAAATCTCCCTAAGACGACATGAAGATGCTGTAAGAAGAATCAGATTCAAAAGAGAACATGTCATCTTGTAGGATTATAAATCAGTAGAGTATAACGGTGTACAGGTGCAGCTCAAAATATTAGAATATCGTGGAAAAGTACCCGTTTTTTCCCCCTGTATTTGAATTCAAAATGTGGAAACATTATATATTTTAGATTCATTATACACAAAGTGAAATATTTCAAGCCTTTTTTTTGTTTGTTTGTTTTAATCTCGATGATTATGGCTTACAGCTCATGGACCTCAAAAATCAAGTATCTTAAAATATTAGAATAAAGAATTTTTTTAATTAAATTATGGGAAAAAAGTAAACATTCAAATTATTCACATTTTTATTCTAATATTGGATATATAATTTTTTTCGCTGCACCTGTATATACGGTATAATACGGTATATTATTGTGAATCCTGGGATGAGCATGAAGCAATCTTTATGATTGCAGCAGCAGTTTTTAGGTACAAACCTACACTATCCAGGTGAGATCATCCAGTTGTACAAAGGCATATATTCAATTTAGGCAAAAAAACCTTTTTCCTGTTCTTTAAAGCAAATTCTACGTGACTTTAAGCCTCTAAGCTAAACCTTTGGTCCCCGAATGCCACCTCCTTCTCAGTCCAAAGCTGTAGTTGAGTGCAGATGACAGTGCCCTTGTCCTGAAGGCATTTTTAATGAACTCCTCAGATGATCCACTCTATCTGAGAGCACCACTTGCCCACCGACCAAGTGACTCTACTACGGTTTGCACTCGGCTAAGCAGCACCTGCTCTTTTCTCTCCACTTTGGCATCCACTTTTATTCCTCGCATTACCCTTAGCCAAAGTTTTCCCACACCTGCCCTGCCGACTTCCAGTCTGAAAAACCTGACATAGCCCAAATGCGCAGGGAATCTCAGCTCAAACAATGTGATATGACTTCTGAGACTCCTTAGACGCAGAGAATGAGAGTTAGGATCTAATATCGACTTCAGGTTGTCGTCAGTGTGATGAGGTTTTTATGGGTGTAGAGCACCTTTAGCTGAGTCTGTTTTGGCCTCTCACTGAAAAACGAAGCAAACGAATGCACATTCAGGGAGTAATTAAATTTTTTTTTTTATTGATTAGCTATTTGCAGAACATTTGCCCTGCGTGAAGTTATCTCAGGCAATTTAGACATCAATAACGGTCACATTTCCGTGTAATGCAACACAGGCAGGAAGTGTATTTAGCAATTATATAGCGTGGTGCAGTAACACGTTGAAATGTAGTCTGAAAAGCACTCGCCATGTTTACACTCTATTTGGCAAGGTCATTAGGAGCAGAAAGGCTTTTAAAATCACACGCATCTCACAAATATTTGGACTTGATATTCACAAAGCATAGAAATGGAGACATGTTGGTTTTTTTTGGGATAAGACCAACATAAATGGACATACAATATGACAAGCATCTCAGGCTGAGTAATGCACAGAGCCTGTAAGTGCTTCCTGTCTGTAGGGTCCGTCCAAACTGTTAAACAAGATCAATATGGTCTTCCTGGAACATGTCAAGTTGAGTCCCAGGCCGAGTCCCAGGCCGGGTCCCAAAAGACACCCTCAATCCCTTCAATAGGATTATTAGAACTAGCCGACCTCGGGTTCTGTTCGTTGGTTATTAATTTTTAAACCCCATTGTGGCCTTGGCATTACTGATCTTATTAATAGAAGATGATAACAGGCAGAACGAACGATCCTGTTCACTTTTGCCCCACATAGGCAATTTCACCTAGGATGGCGCGACTAAATGGAGAGCTCTCAGCTTTTCAGCGCCACTTTATGAAAAGAGATGAAGATGGAAATTGATATGTTGTCTTCATCGCACTGCTTTTTGATGTGTGAAGAGAGCTCGACTTGCCCCGCAAGTTTTGAGCGTGGTGCTAATATGCTTATGCGCACACACACTTAACAGAGAATTGTCAGAATGTTATACAGATTTTCTCATATATTAAATCACATATTAATCAGTCTGATTGAGGTTTTCCTAAAAGTAACGTTTGCCTTTGAGGAGCTTCCTGTAAATATCCCGTGCATGGCTGGCCTTTTGGCTTACCCAGATTTTTGCTCTGTGACGGTGTATATTTTATATTTTATCTTTTTATATTTTGTATATCAGTGTCCTCTTTATCTCCTTGAATTAGCTAAGCTCGGTGAAGCACAGCTTTCCTGCGGTGGCCCTGACATCCTCCAGGTGTTGTGTTTTTGAGAGCTGGCTGGCTCCGTGTTGCGTAATCCATCAACAAAATGCACATTTTGTGTACGAGTTGAGATTCTGTAGGCTATTTTTGGTATTTACAACATGCGTACGCCATATTTACATAATTCACTAATTTGCAATGTGGCCTAATACGAATGTCCATGAAAACAAACATAGGCAGACTTTTCTTTGAACATTATGATGATGAGTTATCCGTTCAGCCGAAGCCGACTTCGGTTACTTTAATGATCATCATTCTCCATGCTTTCATATCTTGGGCCACTTTATTCAGTTCTTTCATGTGCATATTCGTGTCGATACATTAGCTGTGTCTGAAAGGGTGTTCTATATGAGTGTGTGGGATTGGTCAGACTTTCTGCAGGTGTGGGCGGGCTCGGTCAGACTTTCTGCAGGCGTGGGCGGGTTCGGTCAGACTTATTGCCGGAGTGGGCGGGATCGGTCAGACTTTCTGTAGGATTGGGCGTGATTGGTCAGACTTTCTGCAGGAGTGGTGGGATCGAGCAGACTTTCTGCAGGAGTGGGTGGGATCAGTCAGACTTTCTGCAGAAGTGGGTGGGATTGGTCAGACTTTCTGCAGGAGTGGTGGGATCGAGCAGACTTTCTGCAGGAGTGGGTGGGATCGAGCAGACTTTCTGTAGGAGTGGTGGGATCGGTCAGACTTTCTATAGGAGTGGTGGGATTGAGCAGACTTTCTGCAGGAGTGGTGGGATCGAGCAGACTTTCTGCAGGACTGGGTGGGATCGGTCAGACTTTCTGCAGGAGTGGTGGGATCGAGCAGACTTTCTGCAGGAGTGGGTGGGATCGGTCAGACTTTCTATAGGAGTGGTGGGATTGAGCAGACTTTCTGCAGGACTGGGTGGGATCGGTCAGACTTTCTTCAGGACTGGGTGGGATCGAGCAGACTTTCTGTAGGAGTGGTGGGATCGGTCAGACTTTCTATAGGAGTGGTGGGATCGAGCAGACTTTCTGCAGGAGTGGGTGGGATCGGTCAGACTTTCTATAGGAGTGGTGGGATTGAGCAGACTTTCTGCAGGACTGGGTGGGATCGGTCAGACTTTCTTCAGGACTGGGTGGGATCGAGCAGACTTTCTGTAGGAGTGGTGGGATCGGTCAGACTTTCTATAGGAGTGGTGGGATCGAGCAGACTTTCTGCAGGAGTGGGTGGGATCGGTCAGACTTTCTATAGGAGTGGTGGGATTGAGCAGACTTTCTGCAGGACTGGGTGGGATCGGTCAGACTTTCTTCAGGACTGGGTGGGATCGAGCAGACTTTCTGTAGGAGTGGTGGGATCGGTCAGACTTTCTATAGGAGTGGTGGGAGTGAGCAGACTTTCTGCCGGAGTGGTGGGATTGAGCAGACTTTCTGCAGGAGTGGTGGGATTGAGCAGACTTTCTGCAGGACTGGGTGGGATTGGTCAGACTTTCTATAGGAGTGGTGGGATTGAGCAGACTTTCTGCAGGACTGGGTGGCATCGGTCAGACTTTCTGCAGGAGTGGGTGGGATCGGTCAGACTTTCTGCAGGAGTGGACGGGGAAAAAAAACTTGTGCCCAGTCTGCTCTACGTAGCGAAGGGTTTAAAATCTGTGGTTTACTCATCTGGAGGCTGTCCTGCCTTTGTTCAATCAGGTGAGATATGCAGTAATTTCTCTTTTTTTTTTTTTTTTTTTTTTTCCCAGTGCAACCACAGCACTGAAAAACCACGCACCACATACTCCGTATACAGCGCATTGTATCATTTGAGAGACTTTTTATAGTCACATTGCTCAAAAATGTTCCTTCCCTTGCAGCTCATTACATAAACACACAAAACCCTCCACTCCCCTCGGGGATTACCTCAGGGATTTCTATACACACAGCACTTTACACATTACAAACTACACATTCTCAGTATAGCACAATAATCTGTATCTATCGCTCTTCCCCACGTTCTGCAAGTCATTCTTTCAGACTGGGGTAAGAAAAGTAATATTAGCTTCTCTTGCAAAAGGGAATTTATAGTAATAGTAGTCGGAGTTTCTCAGTATCTGTTAACTTGCCTGCTGATATTTCTCACCGAAAACATGTTTAAGTGTTCGGCAGGGGTGTGTTTTGTACAGTAGCAACAGATAAATCGAGCACTGCAGCGAGTAATTCCATGTTTAATAAATGTTTCCCTAAGTTTTGCTCTAAGTTTTGGTTAGCCTAATAGCTCCTGTCATTTCTTCTAAGAAATTTATAATGAGGTTGCTTTACAGCGAATAAATTCCCATTGAACATAAATTAATGTGTATGTAGACTTTATCCATTTTATTTTTTTTAACAGACCGTCTCTGTAGTATTAATGTTTTTCCATGGATGTTTAGTAGCAGATGCAAGCACAGCCAGTAATTATGATCGAACTAGAGAAATGAGAAAAGTTGATTTGTTATGTAATGTTGACCTGGTATGTTGGTTCTCTTGATATTCCAAGCACTGAAGATGACATTTACATTTACATTTATTCATTTAGCAGACGCTTTTATCCAAAGCGACTTACAAATGAGAGATACAAGCAAAGTGATATCAAGCAGAGAATAATACAAGTAGTGCTACTATACAAGATCCATTAATTGAGTACTAGAAGAAGCAAAGTGCGCAGAGTCGAAGTGTAAGTGCATTTTTAAAAAAATTTTTATGAGTTGGTTAGGTGTTGACTGAAGAGGTGGGCCTTTAGCTGTTTCTTGAAGAAACATGACACCATTCATATCTATGTATTCCATATGGTTAATAGAATAGCTCACACGTTAAAATGGTGTGAATAAACATGTTTGTTTTTTTTTTTTTTCCAAGTGATCCTCCATTTAAAAGCTTCGCTCGTCAGAAACGGACGTCATGTTAGAAACGAGAACCTTTCGAAACTCTGTTTTGACGTCTACAGACACCGCACTTTGACGTCCATTCTCCTTTTCTGCACCCCGTAACTCTCGGTGTTAAAAGCCCAGTGTTGTTGAGAATTTTTTTTTCTGTCTTTGACGGGAACATTTTTCATTGATTAGACTGTTAATTACACAGCGTGCGACGCAGAGAAGCGAAGGGTGGAATACATAATAGCGCTCCCCTCCCTTCACGTTTTCGTGATAGCGATGATCGAGAGAAAGATAGGGAGTGTGATAGAGTGAGAGAGCGTGAGCGAGAGGAAAAAAAAGGTAGAGAAAGAAAGCGCGAGAGCTAAACCGAGACCGAGGAGACCGCATGTGTAGGAAGGGGAAGCGAGCGAAACCGATGTGCCATAATGATAAACAGCGACGGGCCTGACTGGGCATGCTAATGAGAGTGTGAACTTGTTTTTTTTCTTTTTTTAGATTTTGTTGTTGTCATTCTCTCTATCTCATCTCATTCGAGATGGTAAATGTGTCTTCGGCTGTACAAATGCATGCGTTCTATTCAGTTTATTCAGGAATTCGTTCACATCTGCTATGATACTAACTGTCGAGAACGGCTTAGCCTGGGCTGTGAGCTAAGCTAAACACTATTGGCTATTTAAAAAGGAGGAGGACCCACTTGAAATCAGGAAGAGAAATATCCTGTTTCAATGGAAATTATGTCAACACATCAAATAAAGCTGCGCTCTTCATGGCACTTCACAGGGTCACCACATGGCTGGTGGGGGAACGACTGTTTATAGCTGTTATAACATAAGTGATCACAGGAACTAGCTCGTTTTGCAGATGGTCCACCAAATGAAATATAGCTATCGACTGATAAACAATGTAATACAATGTTCCGTTCTTTAGTTAACAAATAAAAAAAACTGTCATCTTTAGCAAATCGCTGTGGTACAGTACAGAAGGAATAAAACGCCGCTGTTATTGGAAAATAACAACTTCAGGGTGAGAACAGTAACTCTGCTTCACGACATATGACATCTCACTGACACAACATTGATTCTTATTCAGAACAACACACACCACCATTGTGTTTTTACTTACTTAAACCCTTCAGAAGTTTCTGTAGGAAGAAAAGGAATAACGTCTGTAACTATAACAACAGAGCAGTCGTTTTCACTTTGTACACAATCGTTCCATCTATCTTATGGTTTGTTGTTTTGTTTTTTTCAAAGACGACGCTGTTTTTCTCAGTGTCTGCAATTTGATGTGTCATCCCTTTTCATCACGATTTGTCATTTAATATAAAGTGCCTTTTCTGAAAAGTTTAACTTTCTGCTTTTCTAATAAGGCAGCGTACTGTAGCACTTTTTCTTTTTTTATTTTTTTTTTTTAAAGGTCAGACACAGTTTTCCCTGATTCTCTCACAATTGAATCATATGGTCTGTTGATTTAAAAAGTGGCTTTAAAAAAAAAAAAAAAGTTTAACTTTTTTTTTCTCAACTTTTAAAGTTATTTGCTTTTCCAAAAAAGGCAGTTCTACCATAGTCCTTCGTAAAATAAAAAAGGGGGGAAAACAGCTATCGTTCTCTTCTCCTCCTTTACTTTCAATATTTTACTCTACTTTAACGTTAAGATAAATCTATTTCACCAAAACACCATCTCTTTTAATCCACACTTCAACGATCATAATACCTATGATCAGATAAGTAGCCAGTTTAACAAATTCAGTAGTTAAAAGCAGTTGTCATGCTTTGATCAAGTTGTTGGACAGCTAGCATAACGTCGTAGCATCATGGAGACGAGCGTAATCAATTCAGTTTGCGGTCAGTGTATGCCATGATCAGAAAAAGTGGGATTTATCATAAAACTTGCCTCAGGTGTTGTGACTGTTTGTAGGACGACCAGACCCATAAAATATAACACTTTTGTAACTAGGCTAGTTTGGTGTTGCTAGCCAAGTGGAGGCACAGCTAAGCTATGGGTTTAGCTGCTACAGTGCTATGCAACCGACATTCTGTCCGTCTGCTTTGCTCATATAGACATTTCGTATAGACATTTACACACCTTGCTTTCCTGATCAGCATCAGAGGATGTTACTGTTTCAGTTTCAACCCTTTTACTGGTTAAAAAAAATCACAGAATGTATCCGTATACATGACCTCAGAGACACCTGTACTTGATTAGCTCGGATGGACAAACCTGTGATCTTCTGAATCTAGCTCACCATCTGAGTCTCACAATAGCTTTGCTTTCCATCTAAACTAGCCAGTTTCAGTTGGTTAATATGTGTGTGTGTGTGTGTGTGTGTGTGTGTGTACTGTATGCAGTACGTGTATTGGTCTATAGGCAGGTATAAACAGCAGCAGCACCACTTCTCAAATTAGTCATGTAGGCCACGCTAGCAACACTCCACAGTATTGTCTAGACACGGATCATCTTAACGCTCATCTCAGGAAAAATGAGCAAACAGAAGGATGAGAGCGAGCGAGAGAGAGAGAGAAGGAGAGAGACAGAGAGAGAGTTGCATAGTGCACTCTGTGATTTACTTATGTTTGACTGTCAAACTGCTCTGTTTATTCTGCAGGTTTTCCTTCTCCTTCCTTTCCTCCTTCTTCTGTCTCTCTCTCGCTTTCTCCTTCTCCCTCTGTCTCTCTCACTCTTTCTTTTTCTCCCTGTCTATCTCTCTCTGTCTCTGCCTGTCTGTCTCTCTCCCGCCCCCCTCTCTCTCCCTCTGTCTCTTTCTCTCTCTCCCTCTGTCTCTCTCTTTATCTCCCTCTCTCTCTCTCTCTCTCTCTCTCTCTTTTTCTCTCTCTCTCTCTCTCCCTCCCCGCTCTCTCTCTCTCTCGTGGATGACTGTAAAGGGCAGCGGTGTAGGATTGGAAATAAAGACTAGCTGATATATTTGGAATGTAAATATTCCACCTCCCTACAGATACTGCTAGAGCTCAGTACAGTCAGACCAAGCCTGGGTTCATATTCAGGTGAGAGAGAGAGAGAGAGAGAGAGAGAGAGAGAGAGAGGCAAAGTAAAGTATCTGGTGAAACCTTTTTACCTTCACTGTAAAAATAAAGAAAAGCACATATGTAAATGAACAAATCATGTTAAATTCTTTCAGTGCTTTTAATATTAACCAAACAATAGCTATGTTTTTCTATTTATCAGAAAGACAGTCAAGGCACGTTTGTCATATTGAGTCACATTTGCATCTCGAATCCTGCCGGCTTAAGTTAAGAATCTTCAGAGCTTTATGAATCAGAATCCTCACAGTCACATGAATCGTAATGCCAGCATAAATTTTGGCATCTTAAAGATTGATCTTTTTATTATTATTATTATTATCAATAATCTATGCGTTTTGCAAATTAACATAAAAATTCAAACGTTTCACCTGCTTTCTGCGTGCATCTCAGTTATAATGAGGATTTGCATGAGTTATAGGGATTAACACGTTTTAGCATAATTATGGGCTTTTATGTCTCAAGGCTGCAATATTTTAATTTCCAGCTTTTCAGCACCAGTTCTACTCCAAACAGTCATGCTGTTATCTAAAATTACAACCCCACCACCCCCCACTCTCCAAATCTACACTTAGTTGTTTAATGCGTCGTGCTAAGTAAAAATACATTAATGATATACATTTACTCTTGGATTCAAATGCATATCTGGCTCATAGCACTTGGAATCTCACTTCCTATGAACTCCGTTTCATATGTAGATTGGAGAAGAAAGTGAGGGAGGGTGAGAATGGGTTGTCCTGGACAGATTAATAGACGTGAACTGGGTTATGAATGTTAGGATTTAATGTATTAGTTTAGTCATGTGGTTTAGAGAAATGATTAATATGGTTAAAATGCATATGAGAAAAGATGAAAACAGGGTCTTCTATGCGACTCAGGTGTTACAGTGTGCCATTTTAACATTGTGGTATTCTCATCTAAGACTTCGTCTTTTATTTTACAAACGCTTACGTCCATATACTGCGCATGCATCGTTTACATCAGGTGTTTATTTACTTTTCATCTCTTCAAATTGATGCAGAAATGTCGAAGAACAGCGGCAACAGAGAAAGAGGTGGAGTTGTTGCTGCGAGTAACCCAAGACTATAAAGTTGAGTTGAATGGGTCACATGACTGTGTCACGTGACTCAAAATACTTTTTGCTTTTCATCCATTTTCTCATGTACAATCTGAAGTCAGCTACATCACTACAAGTTGTTTGGAAGGGTTTCACGGAAAGCCGCTACTCTCATCCAAAAACAAACTCAAGCGTCTTCAGTGTGCCAGACACTACTGGAACTGGGATCGGGTTCTATGGTCAGATTAAACCAAAATCGAGCTTTTTGGCAATAAACACCAGAGGTGGTTTTGGTGCACACAGAGAGGTAGCCATATGGAAAACTACATCATGTCCATGGATAAATATGGTGGTGGATCTTTAATGTTTTAGGGTTGTTTTACTGCCAGAGGACCTGGACATTTTGTTAGGATACATGGCATCATGGACTCTATCAAATAAGAAAAGATTAAAACGGGCCGTGGTTGGATCTTACAGCAGGACAATGATCCAAAACATACATCAAGGTCAACACAAAAATGGTTTCTGACCACAACATCAAGGTCCTGCCATGACCATACCAGTCCCCTGACCTGAACCCCATAGAAAACCTGTGGGGTGAACTGAAGAGGACAGTCCACCAGCATTGACCTTGAATTGTGAAGGATCTGGAGAGATTCTGTATGGAGGAACGGTCTCATATCCCCCGCCATGTATTCTCCAACCAGGCATTATAGGAGAAGACTCCGAGCTGTTATCTTGGCAAAGAGAGGTAGCAAGAAAGTATTACCTAAAAGGGTGCCAAATTGTTGCACACCTATATTTAACAAAGATGTTTTTTGTTTTTTTTTATATAAACCTGTGTTGTGTTTGCAATTGTTTGATATCCATGAGAGCAGAGTATTGTGTGAATTTTTTGAACAAAAGATGAAAAGGTTGAACAATAAAGTTTTTCACAGCTTTCTTTGCTCATATTTACCAAGGGTGCTAAGATTAATGCAGCGCACTGTATAAGTCCTACTAACTGAACATGTTCTATTCGTGCATACTTGGCATTCGGACACGACCAAATTCATGTTAGAGCTCACTGATAGTCAGTGTTGTTTCCTTCTTGTCATACCAAGTGTACGTACATCTTGTATCTCAAAACTAAAACATTGAACAAGGTCACGAGGAAGCTAATAATAACGGCAGGTCCGGGTTCAAATGAACTGCTGCTGTTTGTTATTATTGATATGCTTATTAGGAGCTGTCATTGTTATCACGTAATAGCTCTTGCAATGAGGTTACAAAGCACAACCCAATAAAGCCTCTCGAACTGAATGAGAGCGGAGAGGAGACTGGGAGCAGTAAAAGGGAAACGGAAACACTTGAGGAGCTCTGCTTCATGCATCCTGCCCCGCTGTGCTTGTGCTGTGCTTGTGTGTAAGTGTGTGTGTGTGTGTGTGTGTGTGTGGTTTCAGCAGTAATTGTATCAGCTGAATCTTTATCCTGAATCTTCAGGAAATGAAGTCATGGATCCCATCAATGATCAATGGCCACATTTAAGTTTTGTAGTTTTATAAATGTGTAATAATAATAATAATAATAATACTAATAATAATAATAATCACGTAGCAGGAATGAAATCCATAAATTTGTGCAGATACATATCAAGAACTTGACTTCATGTAGTCTCCGATTCCTGTTCTTGTCTATAAGGACTGGAATCCAGTGTGGTCTTTTGCCGTTGTATCACATCCACTTCAAGGTCGCACGTTTACGAGTTGCGTTTCACATCACCGCAGTTGTAAAGAGAGGTTATTTGAGTTACTGTAGCCTTCCTGTTTGTTTAAACCAGCCTGGTTGTTCTCCTCTGATCTCTCTCATCAGCAGAGCATTTCCACCCACCGAACTGCCACCAGATGTTTTTTTTTTGTTTTTGTTTTTTTGCACCATTCTGTGTAAACCATAGAGACTGTTCACTTTGCGAGGAAATCAGAAGTTTTTAAATACTCAAACCACCCCCATGTGGCACAAGCAATCATGCCATGGTCAAAGTATTTGAGATCTCTGGGGGGGTTTTTCAATCCTCGTTTTTATGGTTGACGTGACGATTACCTGCAGACCCGTTAAAGATCCGCATGATTTTATGCATTGTGCTGATGTTGCATGATAGGCTGACTGGATAATTGCATGAATGAGCGGGAGATTTTATTAAAGTGTTCCTGTTGAGTATAGATGCTGTGTAATACACATTGTAAGTGCCTGAATGGTGGATTCGAGGTTAAATCGCTTGATTTCACTGGTCGTGATGTTATAGACTGATGTATTATTTATAAAGAATTGCCAGTAGGATCTCTCTCCATGGGGTAACTCAACCCACCTTTCAGTTTCAATAGCACCTGTTTTACTCCGGTTTCAGGCACAAACAATAAGCAATGTCAATCACATGTAGTTAAGCACCAGTAATGGAAATACGATGCTAATCTGTGGTTAATATCTTCAGTCCTGCTGTTCTTCATTAACTGAAGTTATTGCGGGCAGTTAAAGAAAGTTTTTCTAAAAAAATTTTTGTACTTTTTTTAATGAAACGTTAACCCCCTAGTTAGATATTAAATGCGTGGGACTTAGGGTTGTCGAGGTGCTATTATCCTTTTCTTACGACCACGAAGCTTTCACAGCTGTCACACTTCATAAAGCTTTCACAGGTGTCACACTTAAACCATACAATGAGTCTTGAGCATTTTATTACCTTTAATATATTCCGGTTAATGCTATCGTTTTGTCCTGCACAGCTAATATTCAAGTCAGTCTAGTGCATACAAAGCCGCCTGAAGCATGGTTATTCTCACCGCGGTTATTTGGAGGTGCTGGTCATTTATTTTTAATACGGGGTTAAAATCCAGGCTGGAGGAGAGATGAGGCCATCCATGGCTCCGTTTACCTGTCTAGGTTGACCTTAAATAATAATTAATGCGAGACTAAGACGTGGCCAGCAAGTAAGCGAGTATGTTTTGTTTGGGGTTTTTTTTTTCACTTCACATCTCTCCTTGGAGCAATCAGCCGGCAATTAGAGGCTCTTTCTGGCCCCGTCCTGACTTTTGATGGCGCACAGGGGTCGGCAGATCTCCCTCCGGGAACGGCGCTTTTGATTAGCTGTACCTTCAGGTGTAAATAGAGTTATCTCTGCATGTTTTATGGCCTATTAAGAGGTGAGTCAAAGCCCAGATTTCAGAAGGAAAGACAGTTCCTTGTGGAACAACAACAAAAAAAAAGAGCGGCTGGAAAGGTGTTAAATGTGTTTAGTTGGGGCAAAGCATATTAAGTACTGTTAGCTGAAGAGTGCTTTAATGAGTAAAAGTGGTACTCGGGATAAAACAGTGGGCTGGGAATTAAACAAGGTTAAAAATAGGAACGAGGGATGGAGGGACGGTGCTAATGTGAAAGGGAGAGACGGTGATCATCCATGGTGTGTAATAAGAGGCCTGTGAGCTTGATTATTCCGACTGCCGCTGCAATAAAAACGAGCAAGGACGGAGAGTCGGTAAACATCGCAAACACCAAATGTCCGGCTGAGCGAGAGATGGAGTAAGACGCAACTTTCGGGGCTCCTGCAACTCCATTTAATATATTTCTAAATTGTGTTGTTGATCCTAGGTTGGACCGCTCTACCCCCAAGACCTC
>JAFFST010045919.1:19303-32593 GCA_022414735.1 Noturus placidus | reverse complement strand
GGGGAACATGTCGATGAACATGTCGGGGAACATGTCGAGGGTACATGTCGGAGAACGTGTCGGGGAACATCTCGGGGAACATGTCGGAGAACATGTCGGGGAACATGTCGGAGAACGTAGTGGGAACATGTCGAAGAACATGTAGAGGGAACATGTCGAGGAAACATGTCGGGGAACATGTCGGAGAACATGTAGTGGGAACATGTCGAGAACATGTAGAGGGAACATGTCGAACAACATGTAGAGGAAACATGTCGGAGAACATGTAGTGGGAACATGTCGGGGAACATGTCGGAGAACATGTAGTGGGAACATGTCGGAGAACATGTAGAGGGAACATGTCGGGGTACATGTCGGAGAACATGTTGGGGAACATGTCGGAGAACATGTCAAAGAACATGTAGGAGAACATGTCGGGGAACATGTCGGAGAACATGTAGAGGGAACATGTCGGAGAACATGTCGATGAACATGTCGGGGAACATGTCGAGGGTACATGTCGGAGAACGTGTCGGGGAACATCTCGGGGAACATGTCGGAGAACATGTCGGGGAACATGTCGGAGAACGTAGTGGGAACATGTCGAAGAACATGTAGAGGGAACATGTCGAGGAAACATGTCGGAGAACATGTCGGGGACATGTCGATGAACATGTCGATGAACATATCGAAGAACATGTCGGGGAACATGTAGTGGGAACATGTCGGAGAACATGTCGAGGGAACATGTCGGAGAACATGTCGAGGGAACATGTCGGAGAACATGTAGTGGGAACATGTGGAAGAACATGTAGAAAGAACATGTCGGGGTACATGTCGGTGAACATGTCGGGGAACATGTCGGGGTACATGTCAAAGAACATGTAGGAGAACATGTCGGGGAACATGTCGGAGAACATGTAGAGGGAACATGTCGGAGAACATGTCGGGGACATGTCGATGAACATGTCGATGAACATATCGAAGAACATGTCGGGAACATGTAGTGGGAACATGTCGGAGAACATGTCGAGGGAACATGTCGGAGAACATGTTGGGGAACATGTCAGAGAACATGTCGAGGGAACATGTCGGAGAACATCTCGGGGAACATGTCGGGGAACATGTCGGTGAACATGTAGTGGGAACATGTGGAAGAACATGTAGAAAGAACATGTCGGGGAACATGTCGATGAACATGTCGGGGAACATGTCGGAGAACATGTAGAGGGAACATGTCGGAGAACATGTCGGGGACATGTCGATGAACATGTCGATGAACATATCGAAGAACATGTCGGAGAACATGTCGAGGGAACATGTCGGAGAACATGTCGAGGGAACATGTCGGAGAACATCTCGGGGAACATGTCGGAGAACATGTAGTGGGAACATGTGGAAGAACATGTAGAAAGAACATGTCGGGGAACATGTAGTGGGAACATGTCGGAGAACATGTCGAGGGAACATGTCGGAGAACATGTTGGGGAACATGTCGGACAACATGTCGAGGGAACATGTCGGAGAACATCTCGGGGAACATGTCGGGAACATGTCGGTGAACATGTAGTGGGAACATGTGGAAGAACATGTAGAAAGAACATGTCGGGGAACATGTCGATGAACATGTCGGGGAACATGTCGAGGGTACATGTCAGAGAACGTGTCGGGGAACATCTCGGGGAACATGTCGGAGAACATGTCGGGGAACATGTCGGAGAACATGTCAAAGAACATGTAGGAGAACATGTCGGGGAACATGTCGGAGAACATGTAGAGGGAACATGTCGGAGAACATGTCGGGGACATGTCGGTGAACATGTAGTGGGAACATGTGGAAGAACATGTAGAAAGAACATGTCGGGGAACATGTCGATGAACATGTCGGGGAACATGTCGAGGGTACATGTCGGAGAACGTGTCGGGGAACATGTCGGGGAACATGTCGGAGAACATGTCAGGGAACATGTCGGAGAACGTAGTGGGAACATGTCGGAGAACATGTCGAGGGAACATGTCGAGAACATGTTGGGGAACATGTCGGAGAACATGTCGAGGGAACATGTCGGAGAACATGTAGTGGGAACATGTGGAAGAACATGTAGAAAGAACATGTCGGGGAACATGTCGATGAACATGTCGGGGAACATGTCGAGGGAACATGTCGGAGAACGTGTCGGGGAACATGTCGGGGAACATGTCGGAGAACATGTCGGGGAACATGTCGGAGAACATGTCAAAGAACATGTAGGAGAACATGTCGGGGAACATGTCGGAGAACATGTAGAGGGAACATGTCGGAGAACATGTCGGGGACATGTCGATGAACATGTCGATGAACATATCGAAGAACATGTCGGGGAACATGTAGTGGGAACATGTCGGAGAACATGTCGAGGGAACATGTCGGAGAACATGTTGGGGAACATGTCGGAGAACATGTCGAGGGAACATGTCGAAGAACATGTAGAGGGAACATGTCGAGGAAACATGTCGGGGAACATGTCGGAGAACATGTAGTGGGAACATGTCGAGGAACATGTCGAGGGAACATGTCGGAGAACATGTCAGGGAACATCTCGGAGAACATGTCGGGGAACATGTCGGAGAACATGTAGTGGGAACATGTTTCGAAGAACATGTAGAGGGAACATGTCGAGGGAACACGTCGGGGAACATGTAGAGGAAACATGTCGAGGGAACATGTCGGAGAACATGTCGGGGAACATGTCGGAGAACATGTTGAGGGAACATGTCAGAGAACATCTCGGGGAACATGTCGGGGAACATACAGTGGGAACATGTCGGAGAACATGTAGTGGAAACATGTCGGAGAACATGTCATGGGAACATGTCGGAGAACATGTTGAGGGAACATGTCGATGAACATGATGGAGAACATCTCGGGGAACATGTCGGGGAACATGTCGGGGAACATCTCGGGGAACGTGTTGGGGAGCATGTAGAGGGAACATGTTCTCCGACATGTTCCCTCGACATGCTCCCTCAACATGTTCTTCGACATGTTCCCACGACATGTTCTCCGACATGTTCCCACTGCATGTTCCCCGACATGTTCTCCGACATGTTCCCCGAGATGTTCCCCGACATGTTCCCCGATATGTTCCCCGAGATGTTCTCCGACATGTTCATCGAAATGTTGCCTCTACATGTTCCGTCTACATGTTCCCTAGACATGTTTCCTCTACATGTTCCCCGACATGTTCCCTCTACATGTTCCCTCGACATGTTCTGCGACATGTTCCCTCGACATGCTCCCTCAACATGTTCTCCGGCATGTTCCCACGACATGTTCTCCGACATGTTCCCACTGCATGTTCCCCGACATGTTCTCCGACATGTTCCCCGAGATGTTCCCCGACATGTTCCCCGAGATGTTCTCCGACATGTTCATCGAAATGTTCCCTCTACATGTTCCCTCGACATGTTCCCTCGACATATTCTCTGACATGTTCCCCGACATGTTCCCTCGACATGTTCTCCGACATGTTCCCCGACATGTTCCCTTGACATGCTCCCTCGACATGTTCTCCGAGATGTTCTCCGACATGTTCCCAGACATGTTCCCTCAACATGTTCTCCGACATGTTTCCACTACATGTTCTCCGACATGTTTCCACTACATGTTCTCCGACATGTTCTCCGACATGTTCTCCGACATGTTTCCTCGACATGTTCTCCAAAATGTTTCCTCGACATGTTCTCCAACATGTTCCCTCGACATGTTCCCTCTACATGTTCTTTGACATATTTACCGACATGTTCCCCCCGACATGTTCCCTCTAAATGTTCCCTCGACATGTTCCAGACATGTTCCCTCAACATGTTCTCCAACATGTTCCCTTGACATGTTCTCCGACATGTTCCCTCTACATGTTCTTCAACATGTTCCCACTACATGTTCCCCGACATGTTCCCCGACATGTTCTCCGACATGTTCCCTCTACATGTTCCCTCTACATGTTCTTCGACATGTTCCCACTACATGTTCTCCGAAATGTTCTCCGACATGTTCTCCGACATGTTCCCTCTATATGTTCTCCGACATGTTCCCTCGACATGTTCCCTCTACATGTTCTCCGACATGTTCCCTCTAGATGTTCTCTGACATGTTCCCACTACATGTTCTCCGACATGTTTCCCCTACATGTTGTTCGACATGTTCCCACTACATGTTCTCCAACATGTTCCTGACAGCTGATTAATGGCCGTTGTGATCAGATTTTTCCTCTGATTAAATTCTGCCAGTGTCAGAAGATCTGAGGCACAGTCCTGTAGAGTGTCTTCTCCTACTCCCTACAGTCTTCTTGCATGTGTCTTGACTGTTGTACAGTGGGACATTAATGACAGCTGAGATCCTACAGTGTGACATGGCTTACAGCGGGGATCATGTCTGTACAGTCTTACAAGCAACTGTCACAAAGGACTATTAAAAAGTGCACAGTGTGCTTCATACGACCAAATCGTAGCCAAAATCATACAGTGTGCACCCGGCTTTAAGCCCAAGTCCTCAGCACTGCACCAGCAACTCGTGTTTTGCGGCAATGAGACAATTCCACTGATTGGTGTGGTCACGTGTCAATCATGTACAGCCGCTCTGTGATTGGTGGACTCGTCGTCCAATCGTGGTCCAGCGATGCGGCAATTCCCACCACCCTTTGCGCTGGAGACCGGCTGCTCCCAGAGCCACAGTCTCAGCAGCCGAGAGGAGGCGAGAGATCAGACACTTACACAATGCTCCTCGGACCATAAACACTCCGCTCACCTGCTGCAGCTCTGCCTCTTCCTCTTCCTCTTCCCCTTCCTGCTACTGCCAAGGAGACTGGAGACACAACGACGCACTGAGTTTATTGCTTAAAAACAAAAACAATAACAACAGCAAAAACTATCCGTGAAGAGAGAGAGAGAGAGAGAGAGAGAGAGAGACGGGAGGAGGCAGGCAGCGGAACCGGGAATAGGACAGCACCATCATCACCATCCTCCTCCTCCTCATCAGAGATTAAAGAGGATCACTCAGTCTCTTGTTAGAAGACCAACATGTCCACGTCCGGGAAAGAGAACAGTGCCGCCCAGCATGCCAATTACGTGGGACCGTACCGCTTGGAAAAGACGCTGGGGAAAGGACAGACAGGTTTGTCCTTATACCTCATCTGATCCAAACAGCATTTCTCCTTTCCTCTTAACCGCATTCAAACTGAAAAGTTTATTGTAGTTCCCTCGATCATCAGTACCAAGGTGTAGCCTTTAGACTAGTAAATTACCAACCAGGCAAGTGGAGGACAGTCTGAGCAGCTTCTGGTATTATTTATTCAAAGCAAATTTAAAGGTAACTATATGTTACCTTTAATCTTTTCCTTTTGCAAATGTGAGTGAGTGTGTGTGTGTGTGTGTGTGTGTGTGTGTATATATATATATATATTATGTATGTGTGTGTGTGTGTCAGGATGTATAAGTCGCACACAGCCTTTACATGGGATGATTAATTTCAACTTGTTCTTGTTCATTATTATTATTATTATTATTATTATTATTTTACACCATGCCTCAGTCCAATCCTGCAAGTCCAATCTCCCTATCCTATCTGATCAACACCTTCCTGGTCCTTAGTTGCACATGAAAGGGTTCATGTTACCTTGTTGCCATGCTGCTTGTGTGTATCGGGATGGTGAGACTGCCACATCGTCTAATCTGTCCTGTGTGCTGTGGTCACGTTGGACGAAATCTGGATTGGATTAGTCATTATGACCTTGCGAGAGCTGAAAAGTGATGCAACACTCTGGCTGTTGTCCGGTGGCCCCGCATAGGAGAAGGCAGGGTTCTCCATCTGTCCTCTCTGGTGCTTAGAGTTGGCCTGAGATCACCAGGCGAGACCCAGGCTGGAGCGATGCAGAGAGAAATAAGGGCAGGTTTTTTTCTGGGGTGTCTTTACTGGAGGTTCTGGTACACGTCATTCATTCATTCATCACCGCTTTCTTGCATGCCGTTACTGGAGAACATATCTCTGCGTTTCCTAATTTTCTGCATTTCCAATATTTTAGCGTTTTTGCTGCACTAACATGCTTGACCTGACTCCTCAAATTAAGAAGGTTGTCATGATGTGAAATGTGGTGCTTTAGTGCTGGGAAATCATCTGAATGTGTAGTGCAGGATGACTTCACAAGC
This sequence comes from Noturus placidus, assembly GCA_022414735.1. Lineage (NCBI taxonomy): Eukaryota > Metazoa > Chordata > Actinopteri > Siluriformes > Ictaluridae > Noturus > Noturus placidus. Next base: position 26,431 of record JAFFST010045919.1, on the reverse strand, counting down.
AGGCTGAAAATCACTGACTTAATCTAATCTAAGGTTTTCTCTGGTGTTGGAGTTTGGTGGTTTCCCTGCACCAGGACATTCAGGTCTTCTTAACTGTTACTGAAACTGGAGTGCGCTTCAGTTCACAGAGTTAGTGTTTCCCAAGACAGTTCATGGGCTCCCCAAAGAATTCACACTTCTGCACTTTTTAAACACATTTTTGCTCTTTATCATCTCATCAAGCCACCAAGAACAAATAATCCACAGTGTGGCGATCTGGAAAAACAAAAACGCCAATCTAAGAGGTTTTCAATCATGGTCCTAGGCTTTACCCGCACTTTATTATTTCATGTGCATATTAAGATATTACAAAGATGCCATACATTCTGTTGATTTTGCATTATATTTTGGATTGTTGTCTTTTCGTGGACACAACCAAATTGCATTATTAGCTCAATTCAGATCAATCTTTTGCCATGAAGTCCTAAGATTTGAGTTTGAAAATCAAAAGTAATACCTGTGCTAGAACGAGTCTAGTCAGTCCCTCCAGGATTTCGCAATTTTGCGGTTTCAGAAATTAATGCAGACTCAAACGCCCCAAATACTTCACTTGTTCGAAATTAGAGATCACAATCGAAGCCCCCTTTGATTCACGTGTGTTGAAGATTAGTACAACTAAAAGGTCTCATTTACCAACAAACATCACTCCAGCACGTTTACATGGACAACAATAATTCGATATTATGACGATACTCTGATTAAGAAACTAGCATGTAAACAGTGATTATGGATGACTTTAATCCGAGTAAAGTCATGCTCGAAGTAAACACAAATATAATTAAGACGTGTGGAGTTTTCCTGTTTTAGTCACATTATCGATGTGCATTATAGACATGTACACGCCTTCATCACACTATTAACGTCGCGTGGGAGTTTTCACCGCATTTTGCGACAGGACACGTACACAAACACGGCAGTGCTCAACCGTTTAGCGGTAAAGAAGACAGCACGGCTGCGTCCAAAGCCATATTGCTATATATAATACTATATTGTAGGCGAGATACATGTATTACAGCTACTATACAGTAGGTAAGTACGCGGTTTGGGACGCAGCCCACAGTTTCAAGCAGTCGTCTATTAGCACATATAGCATGACAAATAATTAACTGCACTTGAAGCGTTCGTAAAATTAAAAATAAAAACACCCAAAACTGTATCCAGTACCATAAAGAAGATGAACTGTATGTTGATACGTGAAATTCTGGAGGGAACGTCGGATGGCTTGGCGCGGTGACGTAATGACGTGTGAAGTTAATTGATCTATGTTCTATAACATGTAAAACAGGAACATGAAAGGAATATTCTAAAAGTGACTCTTGTAAACACCTTAATCACAATATTGTCTTATTCAGAATAAGGTCAATAATTAGACTACTGCTGTCCATGTAAACGCAGTCATGGTGAAAGAGCGCACTTGAAATTTTGCAATTCAAGCAGTTTCCCACAAAAGAAGTGGCACAAAACTGCAAATTGTATCGCAAATTTAGGACATAAAAAGCCATGGCAAAATCAAACATCTCAAAACAAAACGAATCCTGTATGGACTGATTAGTTCTCAGCAAACCCGGAGCCACACTTATTGCACCATTGCGGATCTCCAGTGTTGTAGCATGTCAGGAGATTAGAGCAGTAAAACAAGGATCCATAGACAGTGGACTGTGGGTGTGACTGTGACTGACACTTTGGCTATGCACCTCTCCCTGTATCCACACTATCTATTTCTGTGTATGTCCTCGCCTATACATATACATACATACATACATATAGCACATGGTAACCAATTACACATGACAAATGTCACACACTCCACATGCCAAACGGACAAACCTCAGTGCTGTGGCACGTTAAAAACAGTATGTGATCATGTACGTGTGAGAGCAGATCGGTGAGCATGGTTTGGAGACTGACTCTGGGTGTGTAATGTAGAGTTGTTTTTAAAAAATTTTTTTAATAGTATATAGTGGTTGGCCTGGGCCGATCTCTGGTGTCAAACAATGATGTCATCATGTGATTAAAGTCCTACAACATGTCTGTAATCTCCCATGCTAAAATCTCTCTCACATGGATCAAGAGGCAGCAGAAGCACAAATTCCACTGTTTATCGTTAAATGCCTAAAAAGAAAAGTCTCTCCAGGCTTTCCCACATTGACATTGTGCATATATTTGACAGATCACTTAAAATCAGCCTAAAGTGGGAAACACCGAAACAAAAAAACGATAGAACTGGAAATCGTCAGCCTGCCTATTGTACAAAAATAAAAAAAAAACACGTGGCACCTATTTGACATGCTGTAAATCTGTTGTCTTCATTTGCAAGGTAATAATTTTTAATAAAAGGAAATTTTGGCCAGCTTTGTTAGAAGTCCATTTTAGCATACCTACCGTGAATGTTGGTTTCATCGCAGGTTGCATCACATGAGCACAAGCCACTAACTGATTGTTGTTGGCCTTAATTGTCACAGTACGTTGCTGGGAACTCCAGTCTCATGTGACTCAGCTTTACCATATGGCATTGCTTTACTGCCAGTTTCTTATCCTCTCATACTCCACACTCCTGCTCACACTTTAATTTGCTTCGATTGAACTGTATGTACCATCAAAGCCTTCAGTATATGCACTGTGCATTATGTATTTCTATAGAAAGTGTGTGCAGGTGCTTAAATTTGTTCTGATGGTTATATATACAAATTGTTATATGCTCTCACGCTCAGATATTATTCTCCTTGCTGTTGGATTCTCTGTGAATCTGAGGATGAATTTAAGGTTTACTGTGCACGGTTCATGAAAGGAGGAAATTGCCTGAGAGCATCATACGTTTTATTTTATTTATTTTGTTTTGCTTAAAAAATATACATAAGCATACCATTGGATAATAATGATAAATTTGAGTTTACATACACTTGAAAAAGCAAAATCCTGCTGACGCTTGTGTGTTGTGTGCTTGCCCTGTCAGTTAATTAACAGCATATTACTGTTTTGGGTAGAAGTCGCCCATTCATGCTCATCTAAGCCTATCTAGCTTTATCTGTAATCATAAAATTAACCAGCACAAGCAATTCGGCAAGCCTTGTCTAAGCGCTGACGCCATAAAAATTACTACTTCTGCCATCCTTGGATTTTCCCCCTTTTCCCTGTCCATGTGCAGCGGCACTTGTAGTAAGGGCTTATTGAGTCCTGCATGGCTGCTTCTTGCTCGTGCTGGAGCTGAAGCTCTGATACAGTGGCTGTGCTTCAGTGCAGGAGATTCTGCAGGAGGCTCCCTCAAGAGCAATTAACCCCATGTGGCTCTCTGAAAGTAAAGCCAGCCAGGGTCTTCCATGACAACTTTGTTTGTCTACACAGTTTATTCGGGCAAGGTAGGGTTTTGATTTAATTGCTGAAGAAGCAAGCATTGCAAACTCTTGTAGTGATTTATTTATTAATTAATAATATTGGGCTTTTTTTTCCCCTTTCATATAAATATATCACGTATAAAGAGATTTATATGTGATATAGAGAATTTTTGCAACCCAAAAGTACAATAAAGTATGTTAACAGGAATATGTATATACAGATATACTGTACATATACATCCAGTACTCTAGAGAATTCAGCAAGCGAATTAAGAGAATTAGACTGAGGGCTTCGTTTTAGTCCATTTTATTTTTAAAGAATGTACAAAAAATTCCCATTATAATGTCAAGTTGTATGATAAAGCACATATAACAACGATACTTTCCTAAAATACTGCATATAATGTTTTTGAATTCTCTGATATGTCAGGTCAGAAGGCATTGATTAGTTTCCTAAATTAATTTCACTTTTACAGCACACTGAAATAATTTTCTTCACATATCCCAGCTTGTTAGGAAGCTGTTAAGAAGGTTAAGGACCCAACAGCTGGGCGATGATGGGGCTTTCCCTTCTGATCAGTAACCCAGAGCCTTAACTCTTGAGCCACCACTACCCATTTCTATAGTAACACCTCATCCTCAGGAGCTTGTAATGCCGACCCTTCACATAATCAAAGACTAATAATAAATAGATTACAAACGTGGTTATTTAGCAAATACAACCCCTATTCCAAAAAAGTTGGGACACCGTGTAAAATGTAAATAAAAACAGAATGCAAATCTCATAAACTCATATGTTATTGACAATAGAACATAGAAAACATATCAATTGTTTAAACTGAGGAAATGTACCATTTTAAGGAAAATAAAGAAGGTACTTTTGAATTTGATGGTCGCAACACATCTCAAAAGAGCTGGGACAGGGCAACAAACGGCTGGAAAAGGAAGTGCTACTAAAAAGAAACATCTGGAAGTTAATTGGTAACAGGTCAGTAAAATGATTGGGTAAAAAATGAGAGAGGCAGAGTGTTTCAGAAGTCAAGATGGGCAGAGGTTCACCAATCTGTGAAAATCTGCATCTTAAATGTGTAGATTAGATTAATAATGTGTAATTTAACAGTCGAGTCTGAGTTTCCTAGCGCTATTTTTATTTTGACTGTCCAATAGGAATATGTCTGTATTTTTTGTATTCAGTCTTGTACCTGGCTATGAGTTATGATACGTTTGGTGTTGGGGGAAAAAAAAACCCAAACAAACTAAAAACCAAAGCATTTTGTATCAGAAAGCTCAGGTTTAGGTTTCATCTCCCTGTCTCTTCATGGAGGCAGTTTTTAATTTGACTATGAGTAATAACTGCCGATCAGTGAGTCTGATCAATAAAACCTCTTACAGCTGTTCCAGCAGTACAGATCCATACCATTTCATTTCGGATTGGATGATGATGAATGCACTGGGGAGAAATCAGTACTCTCGGGTGGTTAGGGCAGCTCATGTGAGCTGATGTGAAGTACACTGCCAGAGAAAGTCTATTTTTTTTTTGAGCCTACGCTTCATTCAGATGTTAAGGTTCTGTAATCATTATTTTCCTTGATATTTGCAAGACCGCGCATTCTTTTTCCACTCATGGCATGTGAGGCTCCTAATTTATTAGCTGACAAGAGCTCGAGAAGGCTGCGGTTAACGATGTAATGGTAAATGGCGCACTTATATAGCGCTTTTATCCAAAGCGCTTTACATTGTGTCTGATTCACCCATTCACACACACACTCACACACCAATGGTAGCAGAGCTGCCATGCAAGGCACTAACTTGCCATCGGGGGCAACTTGGGGTTCAGTGTCTTGCCCAAGGACACTTCGGCATGTGGAGTCAGCCGTCCCGGCTGTGTCACAGCCGATGTAACATCGTCTCTGAGTGAAGCACATAGTCATGTGCGCATTTCCTAACATGCTTTCCCATGCTATCTTACCAGGCAACGATGGACATTTTGCTGGCTTCAGCAGCTCAACTTAGTGTGTTAGGTGGAGCAGAATAAATGTGAAAGTAAAGGTGTGACTGTGTACTTAAAAACACATTTGAGGCACCAGTATATGAAATTCCAGCTCGAATATTTGCTATGTTGAACAGACGCAGGAAATCTGTGAGAAAATATCCACCCATCCTTCCATTTTCCATACTGCTTATCCTACACCCAGAGACTATCCCAGGGAACTCTGGGCACAAGGCAGGGGACATCCTGGACAGGATGCCAATCCATCACAGGGCGCAATCGCACACACATACACACACTACAGTCAATTTGGAAATACCAATCAGCCTACAATGCATGTCTTTGGACTAGGGGAGGAAACCAGAGTATCCAGAGGAAACCCCCAAAGCTCGAGGAGGACATGTAAACTCGAGACCCAGTCCCAGAGAGTGCGAGGCATTTAATAAGCCAATGAGATTTCCGACTTGCATTATCTGTGGACGTGATAACTGTCATGAGCTTTGAATTGCAATCAACACCAGAGCACATGGTTTTACAGTAAGGCGGAAGACTGAAATATTGCGCTGACATCCAGTAATTTATTCATTTGTTCATTATTTCTCTATATTACTTCTGACAAATACATCACATGTGCACATTTATTTCAAGTGGAAAAATGATTACATACAGAGACGTTTTTTTCTTTTAGTCTTCTAGCGAATATCTGCATGTCTGCTCATTAACTCTTACGAATCTTCCAATTTGAACACGAGACAAAATGTGTTTGGAATAATGTTGTGGTTTGTGATGTGGTAAATGACCTCTGTTCTGCATGGTGTAGTAGCGAGGTCATAGCTGAGGGTACGACTGCAGAGTGACGACTACACAGTGTGTATGGAGCAGCAGGGAAGAGAGGATGCACTGAGAGTAGCTTGAAGTGTGAGGACTCCACCCTGGTGCTCTGTCATGTCTGGACTGTGTTATACTTCAGAGATTACACATGGGTGGGGATTGTGCTGGGATGGGGTGGGATCGGATGATTCGGTATCCTTTTTCTTTTCTTTTTTTTCTTCCAGTTTTGTCTTTAAGAAATGCAGTGCACTGCTCACTTCCTCTCCATCTCTGATTTCTGTGGTAGAGTGCATCTGTGCTTTCAGTCAATGTTACATACATACAAAATACAAAGCAGAAATTCAAAATGAATCTGGGCTCAGTAATCTGACTACATTATATGGATATTGCAGTAAATCCTGTATGTCACACTGTTGATATCATCATTACCGACGTATTAGAATGGACCTTGCTCTAAATATTTAATGTACCCATTTTTTTCATGAACATATAAGAATTCTAATCAATATATAAAGTAAAATATTCTTTACGTTTTTTTTATATGAAAATGTAATGCAAGCAAATTAATGCAAATCAAGCAAAACTCCACAGTATTAAGAGGAGCTTGCAATTGCAGATTTGGGCCAAGACACGTTATCTGACGTCATCACAAAGCCCTCTTCGATTCACATGCATCAAACTTGAGTGCAGCTAAAAGGACTCACTGACCAACAAACATCACTGTGAGAGTGTGAAATTTTTTTTTTGTGCACTTGCAGCTTCAGTCAATTCAGGTTGTTTTCCACAAAAAAGCAAAAAATAAGAAGTTACATTGCAAATTTCTAAAAAATAATAATAATAATATATACAGTGGTCTGCAAAAGTTTGGGCAACCTTGTTTATTTCAATGATTTTCCTTCATAAATCGTTGGTTCTTAGGATTAAAAAAAATCAGTT
>JAFFST010045915.1:135895-151458 GCA_022414735.1 Noturus placidus | reverse complement strand
ACATTGTCGTTTTTCTAAAAAGCAAGCACAGATGTCTGAACAAACTCTTTCTCTCTCTCTCTCTCTCTCTCTCTCTCTCTCTCACACACACACACACACACTCCGTTTTATCAACCCCAAGTATCCAAAGACGATTCTCTGTTCAAATTCGGTCACACTGTTACAGCCATTTCTCTCATCTTTATTCCTTTATTTGTACATTATTATCTTCAGCTGGTGTCTGATGGTGTCTGAGGTCATTATTATGCGTGTGTGCGCGTGCTAACATTCCCGAGCTTGTGAATTTGGCTTATATGAGGAAGTGAATGCCAAGGTGTGTCCTTTCCCCACCCACCCCCGCCCTTTTCCTTTTTGAATAAAAATAGTGCATATAAATGTATGTATCTATATATAGGTTGACACATGCACAAGAAAGAAATGGTGTTCTTTTCGTCCAAAAATGAGGATTTTTTTTTAAATCTATATATTCAGATGGGTGGAGTTTGCTCAGTTATAATCTAGCAGTCTTATAGAATTGGAATACTGTGAGTTTGGGTGTGTGTGTGTGTCGGTGTATGTTTTGGTTACTGGTATGTTATTTATCCTGTATGTGTGGTACAGAACACTGGCTTCCCGGTCTCATGTCTGCTCTCTTTTCTCATTGGCTGCAAATGCTCGCGTGTGATTGGTCAGGAGGGATGATGATGATGATGATGATTATTGCTTTAATTTAAGCTCTTCTGCCTTAAGAGTCCGTTTTTTTTCTTTTTTTTCCAACAGCCCACCGTTATCCTGGAAAAGAAGGATGTAGTCTTCCTCCCATAGCCGTCTTTATTATTTATTGTATTTTATTATATTTTTATTTTTTTTTAAGTTAAATATCCTCTCAGGTCTTGGCAGGTTATTGTCATGCATTTCCATTGCATTATTTGAGGAGAGAGAGAACCCTTCTCGGTGAGCTTGAGGACGAAGTCATTTCTCATCCGTTCACGACGTGAAGCCCTTGTTTGTTGTCGAATGCGATCCCGACTTGATCGCTTTAGCATTAGCAACATAGCTCTCGTACAGTTTTTTTTGTCGTTTTTGAACACGTTTAAACTCCTCGCACGGTTTTTCGTGTTTTTGTTTTTTTGTTTCGTTCACGGTGATCAAACGATCCTGCCCTCAAGCTCATTCCAATTTCCCGGATTCATTCTGGCTTGTTAGCTTTGTCGAAAGGTGCTCAGTTTTTTTATTTATTTTGTAAACAAAATGCATCACAGTCCAGAGATTTACCCGTCTGTTTTTTCAAATCGGAGTCAATCAGCCTTGACATATTCAGTATTTTCTGTTTCACTCGCTTATTTAGTTTTGCACTCAAACATCAGAATCTGCGAGCTGGAATTAATGCTTGAAAGGAGAGCGTGTGTGTGTTTGGGGGGGGCTGTTCAAAATGGCCGCCTCTATAACATCGCTGTCCTCAGAGACGTGTGAACCCACCGCATTTTTCCGAACTCTGTGCTATATGCCCTCAGACTCCGATGATTGGCTAGTGACCGAGTATGTCCCTCCCACTCTGAGCGCACGGTCAGGTTTGCTCTCTTGGACCCTGTGGATGTCAACAGCACCTCCATTCGATCTCTAAATCTTCTAACGTGTCGCCGCGTGGTTTAAAAATGTTTTAGAAAAACCAGATGTCGTTTGAGGGAAAGCTTTTTCCTCGAGATTAGTCTTGTAGCTTGAGTCAAATCAGCACGTTTGACTGTTAAAGTGGAGAAATCGGAAGAGAGAAACTGATGCACACTTTCATTTTGATTTCATGCTCAGCACTACATCATTCAGCACTTAAAACCTGCAGTTCACATCATTATACATGTAAAATCAGGTAGCACAGGGGTGTTTGTGCGCGCACGTGTTTGTTAGAATGTTTCATCGGTTCATCAGATTTTATTATAAAAGAAACGCACAGCAATCTAGTTTCCTTCCCCAATATCTCTCTCTCTCTTTCTCTCTCTTTCTCATGTCTCTGATCCTGTGTGTGTAATGACCTGCCATAGATGCTTCATAGGATTGTCATAACCACGACCGTCCCTGCCTCCACCTTGACCTCGACTTGGGTATGTGTGCGCCAGTGAAATTGTGAGCGAAGTGTAAGCTCTCGTAGCTCGCAAACCCGTAGTGTCTTAACTGCAGATGCCTTTCAGCCGTTCTTCAACATCGTCCAGTTCAGCTTCATGCGTCGCGTCACTTCGCGATATTCCTCTCTGATCACTTTACTAAACCCGACGTTTTACTTTATAATGTATGTATTTTCCCTCCTGCTTGGTACAATAGCAGTTACCTCATTTTTACTATTTATGGTGGTGTTGTTTTTTTTTTTTCCTCTTCTAAACAAATATGAGAGCTTCTGATCCTTTTTTTATGGGTTTTAATTTGTTTTCCATTAAAAATACAATTGTATCGTTTAACATGTAGTTTCTTATGTATAATATCTGTAACCAAAATCATTTGAAGGCTTGATATAAAAATTTTTAACAAACATTTGTACATTTTCTATGAGAGTCATTACTAGTAACGCTTACTAAGTAGTGCAATTATTTTGTTTTTTTCCTCTCTCTCTGACCCCGATTCCCAGTCTTTTGGATTTCAAAGGGTGGTTCAGTAATAAATGTATAACGTTCTCTTCCACAAACTGACTTTTCTTCTGCCATTCATTTTCCATCGTAATGAATATATAACATTCTTGTAGTTGAAATTGTGACCGGCAGAGGGCGACATCATACACCGTTAAATCTTCCGTCTGTCATCACAGAATTTCTCTCAGTAGGATGAACCCACACTGCGTTCTCTCTCTCTCTCTCTCTCTCTCTCTCTCTCTCTCTCTCTCTCTGTGTGTGTGTTAATAATTTTTATAAATGGTTCTAAGTGGCTTCATTGTGACCATCTTATGATTCTGATTGAGGCTAGTCAGTGCAACAAGTGGAGGTTTCTACAGTTTTCCATTATTCATAGGGCTGAACGGTCCCGGCGCACAGCTCTACCACAAGCCTTGTTAAGACCGATGATACAGTTTCACCAAAGGTCTCATTGGGCTGCATGGTGTAGTTCCACTACTGGCGTCATCGAACCCATTGGAGCAATTCCAATTCCTCCAATGGGGCCTGGCATGTTGTGGAGACCATATGTCTCCCTGGGCTGCCTGACCACAGATGTCAATGGATTGCATCGTACAGCTCCACCACAGGTCTCGCTGTGCCCCAAATTCAGCCAAATCACATGCTTTATTAGGCCACATGGTGCTGTTCCACCACAAGCCTCATTGGAGGCCATGGCACAGCTTGATTATAGGCCTCACTGGGCCCAATGGAACAGCTCTAGAACAGGTCTCCTTGGACCACATGTACAGCTCGAACACAGGTCTCATTGAATTCAGCACACTGCAGATCAATCAGTCCTAATTGAGCCAAAAGCACAACTTGACCTTAGGCCTTAATGGGTTCAATTGCACGCAGGTTTTATTAGGGCTCGCTGCACAGTTCCACCACAGATGTCACTGAATGAACTTGACTGGTGACTCCATCACAGGCCTCATTTGGGCCAGAAGAGCAGATCTACCACAGGTCTTCTTGGGCCCAACACAGCGCCACAACAGGTCTCACTGGGCCCCATGGCCCAGCTCCAACACGGGTCTCATTGGGCCTCACGATGCAGCACCATCACAGGCACTATTGGATTCTCTCATGCAGCTCCACCTCCTATCTCACTGAGCCCCACGATTGCAGTTCTCGCTAGACCTTTGGCGGAGTGTCACGTTTGGCCTCACTGTTTACATATTGCTGCTATCTGTAGCTTTACACACGATAATTATTTTTTATAAACTCAGAGTGCTCAGCTATTCTTTTTCCAAAAAGCTTTATAAAGATTAATTATTAAGTAGTGCGGCACCACTCTCTCTCTGCGTGCTAGGCTTTTCTCTTAGAAAAAGTGGCCTCAAAATATGCATTGCTTTTCTATTGTCTGATTAGCTGATGATCATCACAGCCAGCTCAAACTAATTATAACCGTGCTTAGAACCACATAAGGGGTTCTACAAGATGTAGTGTAATCAGGTCAAACTTGATCATAAACTGCCCTCGACATTTTAATATGTGGTTTGCAACATAAGTGTTTGCATCTTACAGCAGTGCTTAATCAAATGACGAAGTTGTCTGAGCAGGCCATAAAGCAGCTAAACCTTGATGTCGATTTATTATGATGCAGCTCTACCACAGGTTAATTGTTCCACTCGGACAATTAAAAAAAAAAAAAAAAACAGATGTATGTGTGTGTGTGTGTGTGTATATATATGTATGTATATCTATATATATGTGTATATATATGTATGTATATCTATATATGTGTATATATATGTATGTATATCTATATATGTGTATATATATGTATGTATATCTATATATATGTGTATATATATATGTATATCTATATATATGTGTATATATATGTATGTATATCTATATATATGTGTATATATATGTATGTATATCTATATATATGTGTATATATATGTATGTATATCTATCTATCTCTATCTATCTATCTCTATATATACACACAACAATTAATTTATTAACTACTATTACCCTATGTAACTGTAAAAATGGGCTTTATCTTTGTCACAACCCAAAAAAAACGCCATATCACATCACCAAGAAGTGGTGTTTGTACTTCAGTTTCTGCACTCACATGGCATGGTCATCATTGATGGGCTTCTGAAATCTGATCAATTTTTCAATATTTAGGCAGAACTACTTCAATGAAAAAGAAAGAAACCCTGTCTGAGATCAGTTAACATTTTTTTGTCATTTAAACAAGTTTATATATTTAGAGTATTCTGTTAAATGGTAAAATATAATTGTTGCCGTACGGCAACAATATGCGATAATGGATTTAAACAGGTCTACATGGCAAAAAAAAAGACACTAGGCTTGTTTAGCAGCATATTTAAATTTTTTGACAAAGTAAGAAAAACGGTTTCCATTTCAGACATGTTGCAACTGCATCTCATTTTTCTAAATTTTATGTTTCAAGAAAAAGAATTAAAAATACTTCAAGCAAAAGATATCTGGTAAAGATGTTTGTATTTTCAGTGAATTAATCCATGCAGTTATTGTAATCTCATACATTTTGTTTTATTTTTGACTGATGCATTCCGCTATTGCACGTGTTTTCCATATGGCAACAATTTACCAACTACTCCCCTAAACACATTTTTTCCTTCGATTTAAATAAAAAAAAAATGTAAATGCAATAATTTATGTAGTAAAGGATTATGGTGATTTTAGACAGAAGTCCTTCAGGCTGTAAAATCTAAGCTAATTTTAACCATGTTTAAAACAACAGAAGAGCCACATGACATAATTAGGTCATACTGATTCCAAAAGGGACCTTGGGAGTGCACCAGGCTCTAGCCTTCTTTGCATATGGAGAAAGAATTGGAGGAAGTAACTTTGGGTTAAATTTTTTAAAGTGTCTATGAGGAGCGAGGGGAAGAGAGATGCAGGTAGGTGTGCATTCTGATATTACAGGTAGCAAGATGGATGCAGTTTGCTAAAGATCACATGGACAAGTCAGAAGGCTAATGGAAAAATGATTTGTGGATTGATGAGGTCAAAATAATATTTTTGGTTTAAATGAGAAGGGTTTTATTTGGAAAAAATAAAAGAATGTTATTCTAACATGGTGGTGGTAGTGTCATGGTTTGGGCCTGTTTTGCTGCATCTGGCCCAGGACGACTTGCCATCATTGATGGAACGATGAATTCTGAATTATACCAGCGATTTCTAAAGGAAAATATCAAGACATCTGTCCGTGAAGTAAATCTCCAGAGAAAGTGGGTCATGCAGCAGGACAACGACCATGAATACACGTTGTTCCACTAAATCATGGGTCAAGAAGAATAAAGATAATGTTTTGGAATGTTCAAGTCAAAAGTCCTGACCTTAATCCAACAGAAATGTGGAAGAACCTGAAAAAAACAGTTCCCACTAACATCCCACTAACCCACTAACATCCCAGAGCTGAAGCTGTTCTGTGCTCCAGAATGGACTAAAATCAACAGATTTTAATCAACACTCACAGGTATGTTATATTGGATCATTTTCCTCAATTAATAAATGACCAAGTATAATATTTTTATCCAATTTGTTTTCATTTTAGGACTTGTGTGAAAACCTGATCATGTTCTAGGTCATATTTCTAGGCAGAGCGATAGAAAATTCAAAAGGGTTCACAAGCTTCCAAGCACCACTAAAGTTAGCCAGTTACAATAATTTACGATTCGCTGAACATACAGTAAAGTACCATAAGCTCCGCCCTCTTTGACCCAAGAATACCTTTTGATTTGGCACAGTCAAGATGTGCCAACTCGACAGAGATTTTGCATTTCAACTACACAAACCCGGAGATTCTTCTTACATAACCATTTCCCCTCCAAGAAAAATGGCATATCAGTCAAAACCTACACACTGCTGCATGAATACACATTCATATTTTATTCATGAGTGGCTTGCCCAGTCGAAGAGACAACCACTTCGCTAGACGACGCGAGATTTAAACATGGCCTGAAGATATTTCGAGACTATTCAGTCAGGTCCAGTTTGGAGAAAATCTGTTGCACGTTTGCTTAATAAAAGTTTCTTGTGAACGCTCTTCCCTCTCGGTTGCAGCCGGTAAAGCTTTTCCTCTTTGTTCCTTTGATGAACTCTTCCACTACTGCACGAAACCAGTGTCAACCAGGTACAGACCGATAAGCCCCTCACCATTTGTGTAATCCTTTTGTCTCCTGAATTTACAGACCTTCTCGAATAACATTTGTTCATATTCCTATGACTTCCAGAACACCATATATGGAGTTGTTCCTCTCTTATATTCAAGTGCAAATACAAACTTCTGCCTAGCCAATCAATAGTTAACCCGTTGTCTGTGTTATTTCTTTGATTAAACGAAAGATTTTCCCATTTGAACTTTGTGAGTCTGTGTGTTATTTGGCGAACTTTCCCAAGGCCTTGCTGCGGAAAGTGTGTGGGTGGACAAGGATGTGAAGATTCTCGACTCCTAACGAGGTTCTATAGCATGATAAACCAACATTTCTTCTTCCCCGTCTGCTTTTGAGATTGTACTGCATACTCTGGGCAAAGAAGTGAGACAGCGTGTGTGTAGAGGGATTCTCTAGTGTCCGGCTTATGCAATCAGGCTCAAAACCCGAGAGCAGCAGATCCAGAGACAATACTGTAAAAAGATCTGCACAGGGGTGTAGGGGATGACTCTATCAATCATTATCTTTTAATCATTATCCTCCATAGAGTCATTGGCTAACATTTTAGCTTTGTTAGCTATTTGGTCTTTCCTCCAATTGGGACCTGTAGGTTTCAGAAAACCATTCATGTTCTACTCCTGCTCCTGAGGGTGTGTAAATGTATGCTTAAGACGACTAGCTAATGTAAGCCTTGACGTGATTGGTTTTAAACATAGTTCGTGATGAGTTACTGCATTTTTCTATACAGACTCTGCTGTCAAGTTTAAATAGCATAGAAACTATGGTGTCATTCATTTAAAGTGCATTTTTACATTGGACTAAGTGAAAATCATGGTTTCTGGTTTGAACCTGGTTTTTTTTCTTCTTCAATTTGCCTTTAAGCAAAAAACGAACCAGCTAGACAAACTTAAAAGGAACAGTTTTACTTAAATAGTGTTTTCACTTCAATCTGGAGGTTTTCATGTCATGTGACCACATGACGTCACATCCGCCTGCTCCCTGCTCGTGGTTTTGCTGAATGTCTGAATCCGTTGGAACAGAGTCCGTGTAATGTTCGATAGAGCCCGTGTGTGAATGGAGCTGTTTTTTTTTGTTCAGCAAAACTTGGTAAAATAGCTCTTTTAGCTAACGACTGAAGGAGGGCGAGTGTGGACATGTTTCACCAAGGGCAGGGCTGCTCACCCCCCAGTGGAAAGTGGAAGGCACCTTTTAATCCACTTGTATAGAAGTCATCAGCCCTCTTCACAAACTGAACTGACCACATTGAAATGTCTCTTATGCAATTGTAATCAACGTTCCACTTTGAAAGACTATTTTCAACATATAAAGTAAGAAGTACTTGCAAATTCACTAAAGTCTAAAGCTCCAGAGGATGGATTTGCAGCAAAAAACGT
Source organism: Noturus placidus (assembly GCA_022414735.1). Lineage (NCBI taxonomy): Eukaryota > Metazoa > Chordata > Actinopteri > Siluriformes > Ictaluridae > Noturus > Noturus placidus. The sequence continues at coordinate 143,292 of JAFFST010045915.1, read as the reverse complement.
CAAGACACCTAAGAGAGGAGAGGCCAACCACATACCTGACATTCCAACTGGGGAGACCCCAGACAAATTGGAAAATGAGAGACTGTCCCTTTTAACTGAAGCAACAAATTGCAACAATCGTGCAGTGATAAAGGCCAAAATGGACCTTTTCTCTGTGAAGACAGGTCATTGTGGCAAAGGAATCAGAGGTGGAAGAGCTGAAGGAGAGATTGCCTGCATTGTTCACAATGGATGAGACAAGTAACTTTTCAGGGGTGCAAACCTGTCACCTTCGGCAAAATTCGTTGTTTTGAAACCAAAATAGGTAGATCTGATTAGTTTTTCGGGGGGGGGGTCGTGCTTGGACGCCAAAAAACTGTGATTGGTCGGCTTGGTAGCATTGCCTTTCTTCCTGTATTTTAACATTAACTTTAGCTATACTTATTAGCTAGTTGAAAGTGGGCCGCAACTAATAAATCAATGTATAGGAAACACAGAAATAGGAAATTGAATCAAAAAGCATTTTTGTCTAACCCAATGTCTGATGTCTAACCCAAGATATCACACATTTGTAATGTATTTACATTTGTTGTTTTCTTTTTATTTTTTAAAGATCGATGCTGAGTTTATGAGAATAACAACTGTTCCACTTCAACCGCGATTCCTGGCTTCCTTGGACAAGCACCACAGCAAGCTGATTGAAATCATCAGAAACAAAGAGGAGTTGTCAGAGAGAAGACCCGGAATATATTGAATGTTCTTTATAAGGTATGAACTTCCTCAATATATCAAAATGTATTACTGATATCACATATATATTGGGGTGACAGTAGCTCAGTCCATATAATTTACACATAGCACATACACTTGTGCATTGTGTATTGGTTGCATCAATGAAGTTGCAAAATTGGACTGCTTAATAATGCATTGTGTTTGCACTCTCACCTTGATGTGAATCAAAAATGGGAGTGTCTACTGAAAGGCCTTATTGTGTACCTTGGTGAAGATGTGGACAAGCTTATAAAGGAGTATCTGGTAAGTAGTTTTGCATTTATCATTTAATCTTTAGACAATTTGAAACGTATATTTTAACTTTTAAGCTCATAAACATGATTTTAGGTCCTATAAAAATACTGGTGGATATATGTAGATTTGCCTAAATCTTCCACATCTGTCGAAGCATCATTGTGCCCACATAAATCTGGTACTCCCACGCAAGTAACACAGATATGTAGCCTAGGTTGGGCTAGCTGGGACCATCCATGGGTTAATCCCACTGTAGCTGTAAAAATCAAAGTGATGAAGTTGAACTGCCGTTAATGAGAGAGTACTTTATCTTTGAAATGCCATCAGTCACAGGGAACTTGTCAGCCTTGTTGTCCATCCTGGGAAATGTGTTGTCCACACATGGGAAACAGTTTCCCTTAGAAGGACAATCCAAAATGGAAGCCTTCGTATTATGTGTTCCACTATCCATTTGTAAATAATCCAGTTGTGTTGAAGTACGTTCTGGCCTAGTTTGAAGTTAGTCATGATACAGCTATCGATAGCACAAATACATCTATTAATAAACAAGCCAACTGGCCACATAACTATCTTTGTGCTGGTATTATATTTTGTAGAACACAGTATATTGTACTTTAATTACATTGTGAAATATTTGTCACTTCAGAGCAGCAGAAGAACAGATGGAGCAGATTCAGAAATTAATGAAAATATGAGTACAGAAAGCAGTTGTATCTTTTATACATTTTAGTGAATCTTGGTTAAAGTTTTATATAGACACATCGGACACTGATTTCATCAAAATAACTGTCTTGTCTTTTCCTTTTATCAGGTTGTTCAGAAGGATGAAGCTCAAACAGAACTTGAGATCTACGATGGCAGTGTTTGTCTTCAGGGAAGATGAGGATCCTCTCCAGCCATCACATGACATTGGGATTGTCATTGAAGGTGTGCAGGTCCTTCATGAGTTGCCATCAGTCCCACATGCATGTGCCATGTTGTTTTCTTAAACTGATGTATGCACTTAAGACCAACCTTTGTTCATGGATTGCACCTCCAGCAATTGAACTGTAGTTTTCTTTAGTTTTTTGTTCTCTATTGATTTCATATTTGTAATGGAGTGATACACACATCCTGGGTGTTTTGTCAAGGATAGCCAGGTTGTAGGACTGTTAAAATATATTTTACATATCTCAGGTCATAATGGAGAGTTGTAAAAAAAAAAAACTGTTTTTCATACCACATTAATGAGGATAAATGACCCAAAATGTTGACTTTTCTTTCATTCCTACATCCTGGAAATGCTGTCAAAGTATAGCCAAGTTTTAAGACTGTTAGGTTTATTTTTATACTGCTTAATGGTTATTACATTACATGTCAAGTTTTAAAGGATAGGTCTATAAAACAGTTTTACATTATTGTGGTAAAAGTTACAGAAAGGTTGCATATGTTTTTGTAAAAAGTATTGAAAAGACCATGATTTCTTTTATTTTATACTCGTCTTTGTTTTTTCTCAAGAGTTGATGTGTTAAAAGCATTCCGGCTGGCAGCAAAATGCATCTGGGTTTTTATTATTTTTTTACTTCATTTTTCTTAAAACAACAGAGAAGGCGATGCACATTTTAAAAAGAAATCACAATAAACTTGATGGTCTTTTGAAGATAATATTCCTGTCTTTTATTTATTGTAAGTCAACTAACATTTACTGACAATATTTTTGGTTTTATCTTAAGTGAAAATCCTTCTTTGGCATTAAAGCAAATTTAGTTTTGGGTCATGGAAAAGTTAAATAGTAACAAAGCAAAGAATTGTTATATTGACCAACATTAAGTTAAGTTTATTCTTGTGACTAAAGAAAATATATTGATTATGGTACAATTAAAAAATATAGTTTGCACTAAATCAGAAATGGAACTAGAGTAAAGTTCTATTAGTTTAGTCCAAAGTAAAAATCATACTTGGATGTTATAGTAAAAAGTAGGTTTTCCCAAAATAGAAATTTAAGTTGTACCAAAGTAAAAAAAATGATTCACAGTCTCGATAATAAACAACGTTTTTACTTTGTGTGAATGTAATTTTTTTTTCTTGGCCAGAAGAAATATTTTGATATTAAATTATTTTTTTTTAAGTTTAACTAAATCAAAAATATTGTTTGAGAAAAATTAATAAATTTATCTGTAACAAAACACATCAATATTTTTAGGTTGGTTCAACGTATCATTTTTTTCAGTGTATGTATTTTACTTATACACACAAATGTAATGAGAGAGAGAGATGTTAATTAAATATAACTCCACCCAAGGCTATTGTACTGAGCTCATATGTCAGTGAGAGAGAGATACAGAGAGAGGGAGAGAGAGAGAGAGACGATCTCAGATCATATAAGGACACTGTAGTGCTCTTTCCTGGAGCTCATGGAAAGGAGAAGAGTATATTCTGCCGTTTTTTTTTTTTTTTTGTCTTTATTTTCAACAATATTCTGATATGCTCATTCTCAAATTATAGACTGAAATTAAATTGTTAAATGTTTTTTTTTAAAACCATTAGAATATCCTTCATGTTCACATGCTATTAGCGTAGATGTTGGTTAACCACATTTTGTACATTTCTTAATTGAATGTGGAAAAAGACATAATAACACTGTTTCTCATAAGAGCGCGGTAGCTTAGCGGTTAGCATGTTCGCGTTCAGGGTTGGAGGTTCGATTCCTGTCTCCGCCCTGTGCACATGGAGTTGTGCAATGGACGCCCTGAGCTAAAAGGAATACAGTAGAAATACAGAAAAAATCTCCTCCAACTTGAAATGAAGTGTATGTGTGTGTGTGTGTGTGTGTGTGTGTGTGAGAGAGAGAGAGATTCAGCGAAACTAAAGCACTCTTCTAAAGTGATTTGTGATGTTGAGAACACACCTTTCTGACCCAATCACGTCTCATTTCTTTTTCATGCCTCGGCACACACGGTGTTTGGATCTTTTGGTTTCTAGAGCAACCGAAGTTGAGGGAAAGAAAATTGTTGATCAGAAGAAACGCAGAATCATGAGAACACACGTTTCACCTGCGGTGTATCTACAATATCTTCATATATCTGCTACGTCTACATACATCTGCTATATCTTCATATATCTGCTATATCTACATATATCTACATACATCTGCTATAACTTCATATCTGCTATATCTTCATATATCTAAATACATCTGATATATTTTCATATATCTACATATATCTGCTATATCTTCATATATCTACATACCTGTGCATCAGCTATATCTTCCTATATCTGCTATATCAGGGGTGCACATCTGCTATATCTTCATATAACTACATACATCTATATCTTCATATTTCTAGATATATCTGCTATATCTTCATATATCTACATATGTCTGCAATATCTTCATATGTCTGCTATATCTTTATATATCTACATACATCTGCTATATCTACATATATCTGCTATATCTTCATATATCTGCTAGATCTTCATATATCCGCTATACATCTGATAGATCTTCATATATCTGCAATATATTAGCTATGTCGTCATATGTCTTCATATATCTGCAATACATCTGCTATATTTTCATATCCAGTATGTTTGGGTAAATATTGTATACTTGGATGAATAAATAAATATGGAATTGGAAAACTAAGCATAAAGAAAAAGATGTAATGCACTGTTTCTTCTTCTTCTTGCTTTTTTCCCTTCCATTCTCCCTCTGAACACACAGTTTATTTATTTAATTTTGCTCAGTTCTCCAGCTGTTTATGCAAATCCCTCCTTTTTCCCAAAGCCCTGGAGTTCACGACAGGCACAGACGCGATTGATTCGCTCACAACTGCCTTTGAATTCTTCACCAAACCGAGCTGTTCTGAATAGTAATGACCTCATTAGGCTAACAAGCTTCGTTTAGAGCTTTTAAGCCTTAATTGACACTCTGATCTAAAAGATCAGACTCCTCGCTGTGATACAGAGCGTTGATGTGTGTGTTTTGCTCGAGAGGTTAAGAGGTGCTCCTGTAATAAGTGCATTATTTAGTCCTGCGTGATGGCGTAATTGTCGCGTTTAAAGGTTATTTCGACTATACAACCAGTAAATCTGAGCAGAAAATCCTGATGGTCTTTTCTGTGGTTAAAGCAAACACTGATTCAGGAATAATAAACCGGCATATCATATTTCCTTTTTTAAGGACGTAGCTATGTTTAAAACGCGCTTGTGTGGACGTGCTCTGCTGAAACTGAGAGTGCGCAGCATGGAAGCTCAAACGTAAACAGAGACTTTTTTATAGAGTATTAATGGACTAATCTATACAACCCCTAGATTCTTCTTCTTTTATAAGTTTATTTCCTTTTCTTCCATCCACCTCTCTGTTTATGTTTCTTTAACTTTCCCAAAGCAGAACTGAACTCATTGTATGTGAGTAAAACTTCATCAGGGGGATTGTTGATGGTTTGATACGACTCCGGATTTTCCCGTCCTTTCCACTTTGGCCCTCTTACGTTAAGGTTGACTGAAGAGAAGTCCTCCAAGCGTCTTTTCGCTGTATAATCCTTTAACGTATTCTTGAATAGACACAACATGGCGTAAACAGAGTGCGCCCTTAATGCTGAGAGCATGTGGCAGGGCATTCACACTGACTGAACACAGAGTTTAAGTTCTCCCCGTTCTTAACTCTTCCCATTGGTCAAGAGATAGCAAATTAGCATATGACCTGAGGGTGGGCCAACGAGACGGACCATGCTGACTTCCCTTCATCGTTTCCCCTCGGTTAGTGTTAAGAGTTCAGGGTAGAGTTCTGTTACTTTATCAGTTCCAGTGATGTTCATTACATGAGTCCCTGGAGGGGAAGGGCTCGAGTCAACGAGGCTAAAGACAGCAGCAGGACTGAGCCAAAAAGGAGAAGGAATAAATGTCCTTGTATCTCTCTCTCTTTCTGTCTCTCTCCCTGTATCTTTCTCTCCCATCTGTATCTCTCTCACTTCCTCCCTATCTGTTTCTCTCTCTCTCTCTCTCTCTCTCTCTCTCTCTCTCTCTCTCGTTCTCTCCACACTATATATCTCTCTGCCTATCTCTCTCTTTCTCTCTACCTGTATCTCTCTCGCTCTCTCTTTTTCTCCCATCTGTATCTCTATCGGCCTCTTTCTCTTTCTCCCTGTCTCTACCTCTTCCTGTATCTCTCACTCCCCATATCTTTCTCTCTTTAATCCTTCCTTTAGAAATTCCCGTCTCTCTTGCTTACTCTCTCTCCCTCTCTCTCTTTATTTCTCTCTCTCTCTCTCTCTCGTTTTACAGACTCTATAAAACTCTTTGTGTGACACAGACAGCTCCGCCCAATTGCCGTGCCACCCAGAAATAATTCACATGTTGTCCACTCCTCCCTTTTATCACCTCACATCCACCCAGACCTTCATTTAACCAACGGTCATCCCTCCATTCACCTCGTTGTAGATCAGAGCATAAAATATCTCCCCTGTCACCACTATGGCAGGCTAATAATCTAACTCAGTGAGCATATACATCTGGGATAGCCTTAAAGAAAAAGAGTTCACAACTTCATGTGTCTGTTTCCACCTCAGGTTAATCTGTGTGTCATTTCTAGAGACTTCTAAAAAGTGCTGTTTGCCAGTGTTTATCAGAATTGTGTTCAGACTCACCGACACCCTGACCAGGATAAAGCGCTTATACTGAAACGGAGTATGTACAGTCCAAATGAACTGCTTGTATTGCATCATTTAGCAATTTTGCTAAGTTCTTGATTCCATAGCCCTCTATTAAATCTAACAGGAAGCACTAATACACACTAATATTAAACAAAAATGACTTTTAGTTACAGATCACATAGCTTATGTTATGTTACAGATCACATAGCTTAGGCCAGGGGTCGGCAACCCGCGGCTCCGGAGCCGCATGCGGGTCTTTCATCCTTCTGATGCGGCTCTGTCACGTCTCGTGACGGCGGAGAATGAGGCAGGATGCAATTGGAGTGCGAACCGTGCTTTATTTACAAACAGTGTCAAACAGTGTAATCCAAAACGTAAATCCAACAGAGGTAATCCAGAGATAGGCGAGGGTCAGGCGATCAGCAAACAACGTACACAGGGCTAGGCAAAAGTCCACGTGTTTAGAACTGTCAGTCAAGTCCGCTTCGGAGCCGAGCAAATGCAGCGCGCATGCATGGCGCATGCGCACTGCTTCCGGAGGATCCATGACAGGCTCCCTCGGCTTTTGAAAATAATTAATGTGTATTTAATTAAAATGTATTTTATTTTAGTTTGTTCGTTTTTAAAATGTAATTCTAAATTTGAAGATTATGGTGATCTTGTAACATCTAAATAAAACGTGTTAAAAAATGTTATGTCGGATGGAGATGAGAGGAAAAAAGGCGTTTGGGAACTGATGCGGAAGGTTGATCT
>JAFFST010045915.1:122749-135149 GCA_022414735.1 Noturus placidus | reverse complement strand
AAAATCACTTCAACAAGTGGATGAAGTCTGCAAATTCAAGTACATATGCGAGTTTTGTTTGAGTTTGAATATTTTATTTGAAAGTAACCTTCAACCCAACGTCTTTTTTTCGGCGCTCAAAATGTTTTGTTGCATGCAGAAATGTAATTTTGTTTTCTCTGCAGTCGTTCATTGATTTCGTAAATGCAACAGATTATAGTTTGTTTGTACATAGCATAAAGGCAAAAAAAAAAAAACGTTATATGCAGTGTTATTTCATTTTAAATGTCAAAAGGGTTTTGCGGCTCCCAGTGGTTTCTTTACTGTGGGAAACGGGTCCAAATGTACCACTTTGAGTGGTACAGGTTGCCGACCCCTGGCTTAGGCAATACAATCAGCCCCTTTAAAACTTCTTCTTCTTCTTCTTCTTCTTCTTCTTATTATTATTATTATTATTATTATTTACACAAAAATGCTCCATTCTGTGTTAGAGCTACAAAGTGGGAGGGGAAACCATGTTCATCTGTGGTTAGCAAAATGCTTACTAGCTTACTAACTGTGATGAGTGATTTACCTCCTCAAAACATCGAACTCTTTAGTCAGATTTAACCAGCAAATATGTCGGTATGTTGACTGATCTAAAGCAAATACTTGTATATACAACACATGCAACTTATTTACAGGTAAAGTAGTGCTAACTTTGTGTAGCCTACTGTTGCGAGCGGCCATTTTGAAATTAATATTTGATATTTCCTGACATATTGACTCATTTCAAGCTAATATAAGAGCATTTCAAGCTTGAAATGAGGAAACATGTCTGGAAAAACCATTCCTTCTTGTAGAGGACATCAAATCAAAATGGCTGCTCACAGCATGTTTCCAGACATATTTACATTTACATTTATTCATTTAGCAGACGCTTTTATCCAAAGAAACTTACAAATGAGAGCACACTCACACACCAATGGTAGCAGAGCTTCCATACAAGGTGCTAGCTTGCCATTGGGGCCAACTTAGGGTTCAGTGTCTTGCCCAAGGACACTTCGGCATGGGATCACCCTGGCCGGGATTCGAACCACAAACCCCACCATAGTGGATTAGTGGACAAACCGCTTTACTGACTGAGCCACAGCCGCCCATTATTTCCTAATTATTTCCATATTTCCTAATTTTACGCTTGAAATGCTCTTATTTTAGCTTGAAATGAGTCAACATGTATAGAAATAGGTCTCAATTAATGGTGACACGGCAATTTTAAAAACAAACAAACAAACAAAAAAACCCCAATATTTGGATAGATAGAATTTTTTATTTATTTTTTTTGCATTATCTTTAGATAAATGATGAAATAAAACCAATTCCTGAAGATTTGGCTCTCACAGACAATATAAGACACTGATTACATCTGGACATATTGGTGCCATCCACAACACTGATGCAATCTTCTCTGACAGCAGGTCTGGGAATGGTTATCCAAGCCGTCTGTAATAATCCCTGTCACCCTATCTTTATTGGCTGTTTGATGCTTTCCTGCTTTTCAAAAATCCATGGTCGTTTCTTAGGCAATAGCGAGATGTCTATCGCTTACACTTCTGATCTATTAGGAGAGGATTCTCTATCGTGGAAAACGATGAGCTGACACATATGGACAGAGACGGAAACAGGGAAAGATGAAAATCTGCTGAATAATGCTTCTCACACACACACACACACACACACACACACACACACACACACACACACAGAGCCATTTGCCTACGAGGGACAGTCTGAGTCAAATCCCATGCTGCTAAAGACAAATCAATCTAAAACTGATTTACTGTGGCAGGCAAGCCTGTGTGTAATTGTGTGATTCAGTGTGTGCATCACTTCATGGTGAAAGTTTGTGCACCACTGCTTGTAGAAGGTCATTCAATTAAATTAAATTAAATTTTATTTATATAGCACTTTTTACAATAGACATTGCCTCAAAGCAGCTTTACAGGAATATCAACACAGTATACAGATACTAAAGGTGCGAATTTATTAACTGAGCAAGCAACAGAGTGGCGACAGTGACAAGAAAAAAAAAGAGGAAGAAACCTTGACGGAAACCATCCTCGTCTGGGTAACAACACATGTTGTGGAAAAAGTTCATTAGGGATTTATATGAAATCTGTATGGCTTAGAAGCAGCCGTAGTCCAAGCAGTCTGGAATTGGAGTAGATGAGAGCTCCATCCAGAGGTAAGACATCCGAGAGGATCAGGATCTCTAGTATCTCCATAAAATCGTGTGTGGTTCGGCAGAAGGAGAGAGGGCAAGAAAAGATTACTATGACTGAGAATTAGCATAATAGAAAGTCTAGTCAGGGTAGGCTTGAGTAAACAAATACATTTTCAGCCTAGACTTAAACACTGCGACTGAGTCTGACTCCCGAACACTAATTGGAAGACTGTTTCATAACTTTGGAGCTCTGTAAGCGAAAGCTCATCCCCCTGCTGTAACCTTCACTATTCGGTGTACTGTCAGATAGCCTGCATCTTTTGATCTAAGTAGGCATGGTGGATCATAGAAAACCAAAAGGTTGCTTAGATACTATGGCGCGAGACCGTTTAGTGCTTTATAAGTTAATAATAGTCATCATTTTTAGTCATTATTAATAACGATCACATTAACACTATGAAATGTATCATGTATTTAAATATTTCCTGTTATACCACAGTGCTATTTAATCCTTGATTCTGATTGGTCAGAAGCCGCTGTGACGGTAAACAGTCTTTGACGGTCGCAATTCACACGTCCTCATTCTAATATGTTCCGAAGTTTCACACGTACTTGGCAACTCGTTCACACGTACTTATAATAATAAATCATTTAATAACAATTACACACGTCTTTAAATCTGGAGGGTCTGCCATACAAGTTCCTGTAGCCTACTGTATAGCGATGGTAATGTTTTCGAACTAGCTCATTAATATAAATGTGTTAATTGAAACTGACACTACTATCAGAGCCGTGTTTATAGAAAACGAATCAACGCCTTCTGATTCATCAGAATAGAGAATTCATCAGTGCCAACACCATGGTATTAAGATAAATAATAATAATTTGTATAGCGCTTTTTACAATGGTACATTGTCTCAAAGCAGCTTTACAGAAATATCATTTTTACATTTACAAGCGACTTACTAATGAGAGCACATTCACACACCAATGGTAGCAGAGCTGCCATGCAAGGTGCTAGCTTGCCATTGGGGCCAACTTAGGGTTCAGTGTCTTGCCCAAGGACACTTCGGCATGGGATCACCCTGGCCGGGATTCGAACCACCAACCCTACGATTAGTGGATTAGTGGACAACCCGCTCTACCGACTGAGCCACAGCCGCCCTAAATAGCTCACAGCTTCCTAAGCTTTGGACTTGCTTTTGGATTAGGCTAACTTGAATAGATAAATAGCTAGCTAGCTATTATCACTTTCCATTTATTTACAGAATATCTGACATTACACAGGCTAAACCTTTAGCAGATGCTTTCAGTTAAAGGTGCAATAATCAATAATATTCATCTCTTACTAGTACAGTCCAAATACATGTACTGTAGGCTGATAGGCATGTCCAAATTGCTTGTAATGATTGAATGGGTGTGTGAATTTGTGTGTGATTGTGACCTGCAATGGATTGGCACCACATCCAGGGTGTACCCCGCCTTGTGCCCCATGCTCCCTAGGATAGGTTCCGCGTTCCCCGCAACCCTATAGGATAAGCGGTATAGAAGATGGATGGATGGATGGAGAGAGAGTGCCATTTTGGATTTGGAGAGTTAGTAAACGTGTTCAGTTCATTCATCCTAATTCATCTTTAAATCATATCCGTTTCATTTAGAGTATTTCCAGATTACACCGTATTATTTATTAATATTAGAGATGGCACGTGACTGAGATTTTTGGCACGAGGACACTGACAGGACCTGACTGGATTCATGAAAAACAAAAAGGAAAAAAAGAAGAAGAAGAAGAAGAAAAAAACCCCAGCATCATTTCCTGACTGGAACAGATGCTGTTAATACTTTTCTTCTTCTTCCTCCTCCTTGTTGTCTTAATTTTTTTTTTCTTTTACTTTTTAAAGGGATGTTAGAGGGAAAATCTGCCGGAGGTTGGAAATGAGTGCGCGGGAAAGCAGAACGCGCGAGGTAATTTTCGCGCGGTTTCCTTCCACTTCCTCCTTTTATGTTGTTGTTCTCGCGTGCGCACTGAGCGCGCGCGCTTGACGGGCACTTCAGTTAGCAGTGAAGTGTTTCCTCGATTCTTTAACTAATTTGAGGGGGGGAAGGGAAGAGAGAGAGAGAGAGAGAGGGAAAAAAGAAGGAGAAAGAGAAGAAAAGGAGAGGAATTCGATGGAATGATGGCAGCAAACTGGCCGTTGGGACTTTTTCTGTTTTTCCTTCAGGCTTGCAGTAAGTACACTGAGGTAACTGAGGTGAGGTTCATAAGAACCTCATAAGAACCCACTTCTTCAAACGTTTCTTATCCACTTTATCCCTATTCCAGTTTACAGTTCATTCATAGTTCGTTTCATTTTCATTTTTATTACTGTGTTGCTCAGCTTTTTATAATACAAAGCAACAGAGAATAGAAAACCAATGCTTTGTCTATTTATAATGACCAAGAAAATATTTTCTTTAGCATCACTTAATAAGTATAATAAACAAACCACCTTCAGCAAGTGACTTAATCATCAATTAGACTAATTGAAAACCATTAATTCTTTATACCGCCCTTTGTTGTTGTTGTTGTTGTTTTAATGTAAGACACGAGGAGTTGTTTTATGCTTTTTTGTTGTTACCTGAATTACACTAATGTATAAGTAATATAGTCTAAAATTACAATATCATAACAGTAAGCTGTATAGTTCTCCAGGAATAATGTATTTCCGGTGATGTAAATGGAAATGAATAATCTTCAGAGCTCTCACGATGCCATTAAAACTTGTGTGTATGTGTTAAAAGCTATTTAAATAATTTTTTTTTTTTTTGCAGTAAATATGTCATTAATCCAGATTTGAAAATAGACCACGTTTGTGTTGAGCTACAGGACATTTATTTAGAGGTGTGTATGGTTTGTATGTATCAAACGTACGTTCAGACCAAACCGTGGTTTCTTAGGACACGTTTTGATTTAGTGATATAGCGATTTATTTATATTTTGTTCAAGATGTAACCTTTATTTACAGCTATACCGAACACCCGACGAGCCTTTTTGAAAACAATTGTGTCGCCATATCCGGTAATGTAGCTCAGTAGCTCCTTGTTTTGAACATAGATGAACTACTAAATAGTTGGCTACATTTTCCACACTTGGCTAGCTAGCTAGCATTAGCAACGATCAGAGCACGTGTAGGCTGCGATGAAAATGGTCACTTTATAGTGTTGTTTAACACACACATGCACACACACACACACACACACTGTATATATAAATATAGTCATTTGGCAGGTTTCTGTTTACTCTTCAAGGTGTCTACTTTGAAATTAGTAAGCATGCAAAAAACGTATTTGCGTATTGATTCCACGCCCTAGGCCTAGTTTGAATACCACGCCCACTTTTTTTTTGCAGGCACGTTTATATTTATTTTATTACACACGTTACATAAATTACTGCTCATTAGTTGGTATGTTTGTAAATCAGGGCCAGTGTGTATAAACTCATCAGCTTACTCAGCAGACATTTCAGCCTCGGTTGTTCCATCAGGACTAAAGTCGTAAAGTCATTGATTGTGAAGTGTGAATAGTCTGGAGATACTGTTTAATCAGTCTGCGAGCAGTCGCACATGTCTGCGAGTGTTTAAAACGCAGGTTATACGGTGAGAACAAACCAAACAACAGCCATTACAGCAAAGACCAATCAGTGTTATAGATGGATAGATAGAGAGATAGTTACATGGACAGATCGGTAGATAGATAGATAGATAGAGAGATAGAGAGATAGATAGATAGATAGATAGATAGATAGATCAGGAGATAGATAGATAGATAGATAGATCAGGAGATAGATAGATAGATAGATAGATAGATAGATAGATAGTTACATGGATAGATAGATAGAGTTACATGGATAGATAGATAGTTACATGGATCAATGGATAGATAGATAGATAGATAGATAGATAGATAGATAGATAGATAGATAGATAGATAGATAGATAGATAGATCAGTAGATAGATAGAGACAGAAATAGATAGATAGATAGTTACATGGACAGCTAGATAGATAGATAGATAGATAGATAGATAGATGGACAGATCAGGAGATAGATAGATAGATAGATAGATAGATAGATAGATAGATAGATAGATAGATAGATAGATGGACAGATTGTTACATAGAGAGATAGATAGATAGATAGTTACATGGATAGATAGATAGAGTTACATGGATAGATAGATAGTTACATGGATCAATGGATAGATAGATAGATAGATAGATAGATAGATAGATAGATAGATAGACAGATCAGAAGATAGATAGATAGATAGATAGATAGATAGATAGATAGATAGATAGATAGATAGATAGATAGATACATGGACAGATCAGTAGATAGAGAGAGACAGAAATAGATAGATAGATAGTTACATGGACAGATAGATAGATAGATAGATAGATAGATAGATAGATAGATAGATAGATAGATAGATAGATAGATAGATAGATAGATAGATAGAGATAGATAGATAGATAGATAGATAGTTACATGGACAGATCGGTACATAGAGAGAGATAGATAGATAGAGAGATAGTTACATAGATAGATAGATAGATAGATAGTTACATGGACAGATCGGTACATAGATAGATAGATAGATAGATAGATAGATAGATAGATAGATAGATAGATAGATAGATAGATAGATAGATAGATAGATAGAGAGAGAGAGTTACATGAATCAATAGAGAGATAGATAGATAGAGAGATAGTTACATGGATCAATAGAGAGATAGTTAAATAGACAGACAGAGAGCTAGATAGATAGTTACATGGATCAATAGATAGATAGATAAACAGAGAGATAGTTACACGGATAGATCGGTAGATAGAGAGATAGAGAGTTAGATAGATAGATAGATAGATAGATAGATAGATAGATACATAGATAGATGGATCAATAGAGAGATAGTTACAAAGACAGACAGACAGAGAGATAGATAGATAGATAGTTACATGGATTAATAGATAGATAAACAGAGAGATAGTTACACGGACAGTTCGATAGATAGATAGATAGATAGATAGATAGATAGATAGACAGATAGACAGATGGAGAGATTGTTACATAGACATGTATACATGGGCGGCTGTGGCTCAGTCGGTAGAGCAGGTTGTCCACTAATCCACTAATCGCAGGGTTGGCGGTTTGGTTGCCGAAGTGTCCTTGGGCAAGACACTGAACCCCAAGTTGCTCCCGATGGCAAGTTAGCGCCTTGCATGGCAGCTCTGCTACCATTGGTGTGTGAGTGTGTGTGTGAATGGGTGAATGAGACACAGTGTAAAGCGCTTTGGATAAAAGCGCTATATAAGTGCGCCATTTACCATTTACAGACAGAAAGAGAGATAGATAGATAGATAGATAGATAGATAGATAGATAGATAGATAGATAGATAGATAGATAGATAGATAGATAGATGATAGATAGATAGATAGATAGATAGATAGATAGATAGATGGATCAATAGAGAGATAGTTACAAAGACAGACAGACAGAGAGATAGATAGATAGATAGTTACATGGATTAATAGATAGATAAACAGAGAGATAGTTACACGGACAGTTCGATAGATAGATAGATAGATAGATAGATAGATAGATAGATAGATAGATAGATAGATAGTTACATGGATAGATAGATAGACAGTTACATGGATCAATAGATAGATAGATAGTTACATGGATCAATAGATAGAGAGATAGTTATAGATAGATAGATAGATAGATAGATAGATAGATAGATAGATAGATAGATAGATAGATAGATAGATAGATAAACAGAGAGATAGTTACATGGATGGATAGAGAGATAGTTACAGATAGATAGATAGATAGATAGATAGATGGATAAAGAGAGAGTTACATGGATGATAGAGAGATAGTTACAGATAGATAGATAGATAGATAGATAGATAGATAGATAGATAGATGGATAAAGAGAGAGATAGTTACATGGATGGATAGAGAGATAGTTACAGATAGATAGATAGAGAGAGAGATAGTTACATGGATAGATAGATAGATAGATAGATAGATTGATTGATTGATTGATAGTGTTATGATATCTTTTGTATAGAGGATGAATCAGGAGTGTCCTCTAAGAGCGCCCGGAGAGAGACCAGACACACACAAGGCAGAATCAAAATCTCTCTGTTTAACAATTGTGTACAGAGCAGACAGTATACATATACATATACATATACAACTATATATACACACACACACACACACACACACACACACACACACACACACACACACACACACACACACACAGACTTGATACAACGAAACGATTCTCTCTCTCTCTTCTCATTCTAGCAAAACAGAACCATGCCTTTTAGACATTTAGACACAGACAGACAACTTTTAGGTCAGACAGTAGGAAGATTATTATTCAGAGGAATCCAACTCTATATGTTTATAAGAAAAGAGAGAGAGAGAATAAGCTCTTTATCCTTTCAGATAGATAGTTAGATAGTATATACATATACATGCATGTATGTGAGTGACTGAATGAATGGAATTCCGTCCCATTGTTCATTCGTTCCGGGAAGCTGGAGGCATGTCCTGTAGGGAGGAGGCATTGTGGAGTCTGACACAATGGAAAAAGAGACCCCCTGATATACAGATGGCTGGCAGAGCTCCAGCACACACATGATTGTCCACTCTGTGTTCAGTTTGTGAGGTTTGTAACAAAATATGCTCAATAATGTGGTACCAGGAAACGTTGTGTTACCGGACCGGGTCTATAGTTGCCTGTAGTTTTGATATGTTAGCGTTTCTCCAATGTGGGAAGAGAGACATCTCCTTTTTAGACTCGGAGGTCAGAATGCAATGGGTAATAATGTAGTGTAACCAGGGTAAGTGGAGGGAAGTGGTGGGGTTGGAACAGCATGATCACAAGGGGGTGGGGGGGGGATAAAAGATTGATTATTTGCACTCAGTCCTATACTTCTACATGTGTAGTTCCCATCCATTTAATATTGTGTTTGATTTGTACGTCAGCTTTTTTTTGTTGCAATGCAGTTAGTGTACGTGTTTGTCACAAGCAGACAGCAATAATGTGTATTCTTTAATTATTAAACATATGAAGTGCACTAGGAAGGTATTTCTCTCTCTCTCTCTCTCCCTCTCTCTCTCTATATATCCATCTCTGTATTTCTCTCTTTCGCTTTCTTTCACTCTCTATCTCTCTGACTCCTCAGCAGGTAAAATATTGTTTTTTCCTGCTGGTCAGCAGCTTTTGTGCTTCACATGGATTTAGAAAGGTTGGCTCCAATTCTGGTGCAGCATTGACCATGGAAAAAGTAGCCTCAGCTATCACTCTTTCTCTCTCACACACACACACACTCATAGTCCAGATTAAGAGTTAGACCAGTAAAAGTAAATAATAATGATTTCGTGATAGAGCCAAGTTACAAGAGGCCAGATTTTTGCAAACAACAGACTCAGAGGTGGACTCAGACTCCAAAGAGCCCAGCGCAATGTTTTTTGGTTGCTTAGAAACCTAATTATCTAGGCTAAAATATGGCGATGTAATGACCAAGTATGGCAAGTTGGGTCACTGGTGACTCCGTCACCGCATGTTTAACTTTACGTGCACGTGTTTATAAATATTCTTGCGTGCAGGCGTGTAGACGATGGAAGAATAAAACAAAACAGAAACAAACTCGGTGCGAATGTATCATTACGTTCGATTAGCCAGCGTTAAACTACTTTTAAGTGACTAGATTTTGAACGCCACACCCTGCTCTCTATGATAACGCTAAACGCTTAATACGTCATCTTAATATGCAGGTTTAAATCAGACGCATCTAGATTTATTTACATTCAGTCTGTTAACATACGCCTTGCATAAAAACGCTGTGTTAGAAGCTATTCCACATAACACATGTTTATGTTCTGCATTGTACCACAAGACGAATATTAGAATAAGAAAAATTGGAATTTTAAAGGTCCTGCATTAACACTTTGACCTTTGATCTTTCTTTCACCTTGAGAAATAGCAGACTGGTTTTCAGGAGTCGGAATGGTCTGGAAACGGATTCATTACGGCATCGCTTTTTAAATAGATATGCTTCCAAAAAACATTAAGCATTAACCGATAACAGCAACACTAAACCTCAGCCCTTTTATTTGCTTCCTGGATTAATGGTGTCTTTAGCATCTTTATTCATGGCATGTTTTTAAATAATGGATTTAATGTTACTCTGTGGGGTGTTCATTGTGGGGTATATTTTATAACTGAACCACACCTTTGTCCTGAACTTGATGCCTAATTTGATGCCACCTACATCAAATGATGCTCATAACAGCACAGGGTGGATACTTTTGTGTATATGATAAATGAGATCACAGCCTGCTCTTGTGTTTTCTCACATTTGTGTGTGTGTGTGTGTGTGTGTGTGTCTGTGCATGTGTGTGTGTGTTAGGTTCCTTATCAGCTGATGCCGAAGAGAGACTGGTGGATTTTCTCCTCGGTTCGGATCGTTACAATAAGCTAATCAGACCGGCGATCAATAAGAGTCAGCAGGTCACCATTGGCATCAAGGTGTCCCTGGCTCAGCTGATCAGCGTGGTGGGTGCTTCTCTCTCACACACACACACACACACACACACATACCTTGTGAGTACCTTGCTTACAAACTGTACCTGAACACTAAACACACGTTCCTAATCCTGTTTCTGATCACTGCAGAACGAGAGGGAACAGATCATGACGACTAACGTGTGGCTCACGCAGGTGAGGTTACCTACAGCTCTTTAAAATACATACATACACACTGTGACAGTCAGAATGAATTTACTGTTTCAATGGTATTAAAAACAAAACTAGAAAAAAATCTCATCGGATTTGAATGTCTTATAGATATAATTATAGTTGTAGTAATATATAATCTTTCTAAATATTTTGGATAAATGACTCGTTCATCACTGTGGCAGGAAAAAGGTTTTGTCTAAACACCTGGCATTCGTGGCATTTATTTCTAATTAAATATTAAAGTATATGTATTAAAAATGTAAGTTTTCAAACAGGCCTTTAGACTATTTCTGGGTCTAAATTTGGAGTTAAATGGCTCTAATTGGAGTCGAGTGTGCCGTGTAGTAAGCACCTATAGTGAATATTAAAACAGTTAGGATTGAGGGTAACATTGTGCTGCAGTAGTTAAATTATTGTTATATTTAAAAAAAAAAAAAAAAAAACATTCTTACGTGAAGAAATGTAAAGTCTGGCGTATTAAATATGCGTATTAAAACCACGTTAAATATACTTTCAGTTGTTCTTCCTAGGAAGTTTATGTAGATCAGGAACAAAGCAAATTGTCCCATGTGCTGTTTTTCACCAACATGCAGGAGTGGAACGACTACAGACTCGTCTGGGACCCGGACGAGTATGACGGCATCCAAAAACTACGAATCCCCTCCCAGCACATCTGGCTTCCTGATATCGTGCTCTACAACAAGTACGCTGACGCTGTAAAGCCCGACCCACTCGCTCCTCCTGTCCACCACACAACTATTTATACACTAAATGACACATATTAAAAGACATTTAAGATAAAATCTACAGTCAAAATTACACGTTTCAAGTTTCTCTTGATAAAGTATCGGCTAAATAATCAAACTTATTAGCTAACTGAAAGCTAAATTGCTTGTTTTTTTTTTTGTTTGTTTTTTTAAATAATATAACTTGACTCATGTATGAAGTAAAAAACATACTTCAATAATCATGCAAGTAAATAAAAACACATTTCTTATGGGAATCAGAAATCCGGACAAAAAACTAAACCTACTAACATATTATCCAGACTTGGAAAACACAATTAAGCAATGTTTGCACTTACTATCTTCTATAAACAGACATGATTTCGTGTCTTTTTATTTATTTATAATTTTCTCTCTCCAGGAGATACAGTATTGCTATTCCCCAAATCCTGTCAAATATAATTATAGTAAGAAAAACAGCAAGTGAATTAATGATAGATGACCGATTTACAGTCATCTAGGTAGTAAAATGCTCCAGATGGAACATTTAAGGCTGTAAACCTGATGATCTTTGATGCTCGACATGCCTGTTTTCTGTTTTTATATATATATATATATATCAGTGCCTTGCGAAAGTATTCGGCCCCCTTGAACTGTTTGACCTTTTGCCACGTTTCAGGCCTCAAACA
>JAFFST010045915.1:44644-80283 GCA_022414735.1 Noturus placidus | reverse complement strand
TGTGGTATAAGAGGAATAAAACACTTCAGGATATGCTGGTATAGGAAAATAATGTAACTTTGAGGAGTTAACAGATTACACCATCACACCACTCTGTCATGGATTATTTTCCTATAATAGCAACCCCCAATTGACAGTAGTTCTGGCTGCAAATTTCACATTAAAGCACTTTATTAATGCATTTCTATAGTAACAACTTACACAAAGATCTGTGTAGTGGATGCTCCAAATAAAGTGATTAAAACATGGCTTTAATGGTCAGCAGACTGTTTGTAATGGTATTTCTGTTTTTTGTATTGTTTTTTTTATCCCCCTCAGCTGGGCTCCCTTCTCTAGTGCGCGCACACATCTGTGTCGGACAGGGGCGTAACATGGTATGGACATTGGGGGGCTTATATATATATATATATATATATATATATATATATATATATATATATATATATAAAATCTAATTACCACACTTTTAATTCATTTATCACATTTACACAACCTTCAGTGTTGCAAAATGTTCCTTTTTTAAAAAAGCTGAAAGTGCTTAAAGGTGCAATTTGTAACACTTGAAAGAGTTTCTAGCTCTCTATAAATATTATCATTATATATAACATTATATAATTATTTAGAAATTCACAATTCACAATGTGATTCGCAATATTACTGCACAGTGTATCTCGCTAATTTCCTCAATTCAGACTTGTGTGCATATATTTGGCCCAGATGTCATTTTTTTTCTTACCCCACATTAAACAGAGATAATCAGCTCTGGGAATTGTCAGTGTTATAATGTATAGTAATTGTGAATTAATGTACAATATAAACTGCCATTAAAGATGATTATTGTTATACCAATGAACCCTTTAAAACCTTTCATGCCCTAATACATTCAAGACAATGCTTTGTGGTTATAATTTACACTTTTGTGATCAGCTTCAGCTCCTAAAGCTGATGGTGCACAGGGTCCTAAATCAGAAGCGGCAGAGGAAGAGATGGCAGAATTAGACGAACCTGGCATTTTTAGATCTCCAGCAAGGTGGATTTAACATGCTGCAGAGGGAACTGAGGGCTCTTAGATGCTCTTTGAATACCCGTCTCTGCAGAATGGAGAGCAGATTATACCCACTGCTGGTCTCGATTAAGGCCAATTTAAGGAGACAAGCTGATTCTGACAAGCGCTGCGCTTCCCCTTTTGGCAACACAGAGCTCCCATGTGTGCAGGCAGCTATTCAAAATCGCTCTTTTTATTTGCCAACGAGAGGATGGAGAAGGGGGCATTATAATTATATTTGGCTGTAATTGTTTATTCTTCGTTACATATTAAACATGGTTTAATGGTTCTAGTGTGTTGCCTCAGTTATTTGTTATGGTTTGTATTTAATAAGGAAGAAAATGTGCAGCTGATCAGTTGTGTGCCTTCTGTTTTGATGTTTAATGCCCTCCAGGCTCCTCATATGACAATAAATAATTCATCTTATAGACTGTAGGTCAATATGGTGGAAATAATTTAAATGATGCACATTCAGTAGTCACAAATGAGTAGTTTGTTCTTTTCTTAAATTGATCTATTTTATGTATAAGTGGGGTACCACAAAACTGTATTGAAAGAAACGGGATAGCACTTAAAAGTCTTCACTTTAGGAAGTCAGAAAAAGCACAGTTATAACCTTCTATCTCTGCCTGTATGCCTCAGGAGGCAGTAAATTCAGCGCTATTCAACAGTGGTCTGCTGTGGGTACAACAATACTACTGCACCAGCAAATTTCTCAAATGTCACAGCCCTCTGCTGCAGCATTTTGCCAACGTGAACATAGACATGTTTATTTTTTGGCCATAAAAGCAGAAGCTGAACGAGGACAGTTAACAAAAAAACCTGCTTTACATTCAACGACATTAGCAATGCATTGGTATTATCTCACTAGGGCGCAAATGCACCTGCACAAAAACAGAGCTGCTGCAGATTTCATGTTCTCTTTATGATAGTGCAAACAAATGTATTGTTTTGGTTAAGGGCTGATGAATTGCATAAAAGAAATCTTGATTTCTTTTATTTTCTTGATTTCAACACTTGTGTGTAGGATTTGCACTTGAACAGCCATTACCTCTCTGCGACCGCTGCTGGGATTCCTCCTATAAATGCTTGTGTATAGACCTTGTAGTTGATCCTGATATTGACCGAAAACCTAACAACATTCATCTCAGTTTTGCCAGGTGACTGGAGGATTTTAATGTTCTGGAAATAGGCCTGCAAAAGAAAAAATAAGTAAAGTTAATACATTTTATTTAGAAATTCATATATAAAAAAGAAACTATCAAACATAAAAAATACTGATAGAATAGACAAACACACATTAAACAGACAATTTATAAAAGTGTGTTTCTAGTATGTTTATAAGTGCAGACCATAGTCTTGATGTAAAAACTGTAACAAAGGGAGTACATCTGATGTCCAGAGGGAGGC
The DNA here is from genome assembly GCA_022414735.1 of Noturus placidus. Lineage (NCBI taxonomy): Eukaryota > Metazoa > Chordata > Actinopteri > Siluriformes > Ictaluridae > Noturus > Noturus placidus. The sequence goes on along the minus strand of JAFFST010045915.1, from coordinate 77,828 downwards.
TATTACACAAACTCGGCTCAGCCACTGCACAGCCACCCTAAGCATTCAGCCGAGATGGTGGAACAGCAAATAATCTCAAGACCTCAGAGACTTGTGAACATACAGTTTAATACAGTGAATTACAATAATCTAATTGATATGAAACAAAAGCATGTATATATTTTCCTAATCCTGGGAGGAGAGGAAATATTTTGAAATTAAAGTGCTCTAATTAAATGTAATTGTTCTTACTGCTTTTAACCACATAACTGATTTTCAGATTGAATCTGAGGTCACAGTCAAATAAAACACCAAGGTTCTTCCCTTGTGGTCTAACATATTGTGCCGTTACTCCTAAATCATTTAACAGAATCGAAGTGTTTCTGGAAGAGCTGAAAAGAATAAGCTCTGATTTGTTTAGATTTAACTGAAGATATTTGTCATCCAAGTCTTAATATCATGTAGTGTGCCTGAATCATTCAGGTTTAAAGGAAGATAGAGCTGGACGATAGAGCTGCATATGAAAGGAGATGTTGTTTATTCGAATAACAATTCTGAGTGGGAGCCTGTACAATGAAACGTGGACAGGTCCTAATACAGAACCTTGTCGGCCACCACAATCAATGGTAGCAATGGGGGAATAAATGTCCTGTGACTGAGGCAGGACCTAAATCAGTTCAGCACACTATCCTGCAGGTCAACCATACGCCCAAGGTGTGCAATAAGTATATCATCAAGTACGATTTTAAATGCAGCACTGATGTATAACAGATGTAGCAGATCACATTTACCAGAATTGACTGCAAGTAGCAGGTCATTGGTTGCCTTTAAAACGAGATGGTGTTATAGCTCCAAACAAACCTCACATAATATAAACTGATAAAAATATATGTTGAGGAATTAAAATTTTAAAAAGAGTCGATTATTTCTGTGCACTAAAGGAAATAATATGTGATGTTTGACTTCAGTCATAAGGCATCAAGTTTTTATCATAAAACAACAACTACTCAACCTCAAAGTGCTTACCACAGGAAAAACTTTTTTGTCACTCCGAATATGCGTTTGGTTATTCCCTGTGCTCCGCAAAACAACATAGCCTCTTTCAACAGTAATAGTGAAGTGAGAGTCCTATGAAAAGCAGAAATTCTTTCATTTGTTAGTTCATTTAAATCAATATGTTGTATATACACATACACATTTACTTTATTCACAATATTCACACCTGCACACCTGAGTTTTCACACAATTATACAACCAGCCCTTCATATCGCAGCAGTCCAATGTATAAAATCATACAGTTACAGATCAAAAACGTCAGATAATTTTTACATCAAACATCCAAAAAAAAAAAGTAATCTTGGTGATTTTGACTGTGGCATGGTTGTTAGTACCAGGTGGGCTGGTTTCAGATACTCCTGGGATTTTTACACACAACAATCTATAGTGTTTACACAATATGGTACAAAACAAAATAAAACCATTCAGTTTGGAAGAAATGCCTTGTTGAGGTCAGAGGAGACTGGCTAGATTGGACGCCTAGAGAAACTCAAATAACCACTCTTTACAACCAAGGTGAGCAGAAAAGTGTCTCACAATACACAACACATTGAACCTTGAGGCAGATGGGCTATAACAACAGAATACTCTAATAACATGCCTGGTGAAGATATGATATATTTTACAATATGTCACTACATAAATGTCACACCATAAATTTTTGTGCAATTGGCATGTAGATGCTTTAAAGTAATTCTTCATAGAAACATTCATCCCTTATGTCTGAAAGCTGCATTTAATTCTCCAAAAATCTTTAGATTATCATGATCCTAGTGAAAATACTCCAATTTAAAGTCTAGCATTTCCAAGCTTACCTCATTCCCCATAAAAAGCAGCAAGGCATTCTCTTGTCGACTTAGAACAAAGAACTTGACGGATTTACTGCTGACCATATCGATCTTGCCATAACCTGTACCGTCAAAGTATTTTTTCACATCTCGAGTCTCACCTCTAAAAGGGAAGAGAAAGACTATATTATTGTACCTTATAATTGAACAGTTAAGACAGAGTCAAGCGGCAGGAATATTTCCAGTTACCTTAGACATCGGTCTGTATTTTTAATGTTGACAGCATGCTGAAAGTTGTATAGGCTGAGGATGTGTTCATTTAATGTATTAAACTCAATGCAGCCCTTAAATTTGGGAAACTGGAGCTCCAGTGGTGGCTAATATCAGAAACAAATAAGAAAAAAACAGGAAAGGATGAAAATAAAAATATATTTGTGCTTCCTAACAATTAATCAAATTTCTTAATCTGATATCAGGTGAAACGGATTTACAGTGAAGTCATCTGGATAGCCTCCCACATAGAAAACAACCTCATCACTGTTCAGATCCAGCAAGTTTACAGTTGTATTAGGTTGATTTGTGATTTTTGGCAGTTTCCTGGGTACAGCTGAAGTGTAATGCTGGGTAAAGATGACTTCTGCATCTTGATAAATTCTAATTATGGCACATGACAAAAAAAGAATAGACTATAATTGGCAGCAACATTATCCAAATATTGCCAGATTTAGCAGGTGAATTTGATTTTACCTGCTGAAGTCCACTCTGTCCATAAAGGAGCTATCAACGCTGGACTGGGTAATTGTTTGAGTTTTTATTTTGTAAGTTATGCCCCCCAGTTTGTACAAACAATATAGGACACCATCCATGACCACCATTCCAATAAAGTCTCTCTTTATCTGGAACAGATTAGAAACAGCAGCTAATGTTATTCTTGTCAATCAAGAGTAAGCAAAATCAAACTAGAAACAGCAAGCAACATAATACAAGCTCAGATATCATACAGTATGTGAAATATGTTAGTTAATCAATATCCTTTTGTGTTTAACACTTGTGGTGTTAAGTTAAATCTAGTAAAATGAAGAAGACAATCATGTTAAATCATTGTTCAATCACACAAAAAATGTCATTAGCAAACTGTAAACCTAATAATTGTTTTTCAAGAGCTGAGCCCCCTGAGTTAGCTAGCTTGGGGCGGTTGTGGCACAGTTGGTAGAGCGGGTTGTCCACTAATCGTAGGGTTGGGGATTCGATTCCTGGCCCATGTGACTCCACATACCGAAGTGTCCTTGGGCAAGACACCGAACCCCAAGTTGCTCCCGATGGCAAGCTAGCACCTTGCATGGCAGCTCTGCTACCAACGTGTGTGAGTGTGTGTGAATGAGACACAGTGTAAAGTGCTTTGGATAAAAGCGCTATATAAGTGCGCCATTTACCATTTAGCTAGCTCACTACAAAAGCAGACTTTTGCTAATAAATCCAAGACAATGTCATTGTTAACTAGCAACATCAAGAAAGAAAATCTAGGTAGCAGCCTTATCTACACCATCCTGGCATAGAACAGGGTTGTTTTTATTCTTTATAACAATTCTTACAGTAGAGTTACTGTAGAGTTACTGCAGAGTAGACTTACTGTTACCACCACAAAGTTGATTATTTTCCTATAAGAGCACATGCTGAAGTGTTTTTTGTCTCTGCTGTAAAAAAGTATTTTCCCCATTCTCATTTCTTCTGTTTTATTGTGTATATCTCTTACAAAATAATTTCAAATCTTCAAATAAAATGCAACATAAAATGAAGGCAGACTGAGTTAACACACAATTCAGTTTTTCTTTATTTATTCTTTTTAATTTAAGCAAAAAAAAGTGATCGAACACCTTTAACCCATGTGAAAAACTAATTGCCCCCTTATACTTAATCGGATTGTGCCACCTTTAGCAGCAATAACTGCAACCAAACACTTCTGATAACTGGAGATCAGTCTTTCACTTACTTCTAGGATTAGGATTTACTCCTATGCTTTGGTTCATTGTCTTGTCTTGCTGCATAATCCAATTGCGGTTGAGTTTCAACCTCTGGACTGAAAACCAGACATTCTACTTTAGGATTTTCTGGTAGAGATCAGAATTCATGTTTCCCTCAATTATTGCAAGTTGTCCTGATCTGAAGCAACAAAGCATCCCTACACCATCACATTTCCACCACTCAAAGGGTCATGCTTGCTGTATGTATGATGTTCTTTTTGTGGAATTCTGTGTTTGGTTTATGCCAGATGTAACGGGACCCCTGTCTTCCAAACAGTTCCACGTTCGACTCATCAATCCACAGAACATTCTTATAAAAGATTTAAGGATCATCAAGATGTATCTGGCAAAATTCAGATGAGGCTTACTGTTTGTCACATTTCCCCCTGGTGGCTGTACGCAGTTACTGCACCTTTGCTCTGCCTGATGCAGAGTGCATGACAGTTCTCAACACGTCGACTGTGTTTAGACTCACGTCTCTTTGTCACGGTGTTTGTGTTTAGCCTGAGTGTTTGTTTCATGCCACAGTGTTTATGTATATCAGTCTTAGTGTCTTTGTTTGGTTGCTTTGTTGTTGTGTTTTATATTAAATCTTCAAAATCTGCGCTTGCATCCGTCTCATCTACCCAAACGTGACACTGTTCTTCTGTGTTAGCAGTGTTTTTCACCTCACCACTCTTCCATAGATGCCATTTTTGCCATTTTCACACAGGCCCAATTGATATTGGATTACATTTTTGCTTCAATGAATAACATTATAATTTAAAAACTGTATTTATTTGTTTACTCAGGTTGCCTTTGTTTTATCTTAGATTTAGTTTTAATTTCTGAAACAATTTAGTATGAGATCAGTACTTTTTCACAGCACTGTATATGTTATCTGGAACATCTGCCAAATAAGTCTGTGCAAGTTGCTATAGGAGCTGTAGTTACTGTAGATGCAATAACATATCAGAATGAGCGCATTACCATAAATGTGTGATTAGTCTTGGAGGGGGAACTACTGTCCGTGCTGCTCTTATACAAGATTAATCAACACCTTTTGCCCAGAATTAAGAATTCAGCAGTGGCATGGTATAACTAGACACAGAGATGTGTTTAAACTAGTTTTGTTTTGATTGTGTACAATTACATACTATTCATCAACCACTTCTGCATTAAATGAAAACGTGCCAAATTACATTCTTGTTTCCTAGGTAAAGAACGAAGAGATTTTCTTCCTCTCCACTTTGGCGTCGACTGTGCCTGCCTTCCCGACCAGGGGGCTCTTTTTTGGACCGATGGAGCATCAGGTCCATGGCAGTGAATGCTCGTAAATCAACCACGTTTTTAGGAGGACGCAGCTCTATGTGGCTTTCACCAGAGAATAAGATGGGTCCCCTAATCTGAAGACACAGAAAAGTTGTTGAATCAAGAGATCATGAGTTTAACTCTCAATTATGCCTCAGTCATTTTTGGGGGGAAATAATGATAGAGTAAACAATCCACCTCATTCATATCAATTACACTGGCAATTATATTTCACAGGTGCCTTTTCAATCACTGCTGATGACATGTTATGGATGTGTCAGAAACGCCGGCTGAAAAATATCAGCACAGAGGAGGAGCAAACCTAAGAGGCAAATCATGCCATGCCATGCCTTGCTTCTTCATACAGTTCTGTGTATTTCTTGTATTTCTGTTGTCATGCTTGGTTCCACAAAAGTCCAAAATAATCTGCTTTTTAGTGAAAATATGCTACAGCATACAATGCCAGTACTTACTGTATTGGCTAGTTCTCTGGTTCTCTCAATCATGTCTTTGATTTTTATAATGCTATCAGACATGTTGGCTTTGCTGGGTAGACCGCTGCTCTGATTCTCCACTTCAGCCAGAGTATCAGTCAGGTTGGGGAAGAATTTGTTCAGTGCATCCACTGACAAGAAACACAAGGTTTACTGCACTGACACCCCAGTTTATACCTTTGAAAGCTCTTTTATGTCTATGCAATTTATGTAGACTGAATTAATAATATCTAGCTCATGGTGAGTTAAATCATCACTGTAGAATTATTATTTTGACAAAATCACTTAATTATTAGTAACAATAAAACAAGTATGAATCCAATACAGCAAAATCAGTACATTGCCAAGGAACTAATAATGTTCTGAATATGCAACTTTGTCCTAGACAGTATAATTAGGTGCACACCCATTATTAATTGTATAATAATATTACAGGAAGCAATTTTTGCACATATTGCATATCCGTATATCTTTGGAATATATGAAGAGTCTCACATGTTTTGTTGATGCTGTTGAGTATGTTGTCCATGTTTGAGTCATCGCTGGGTATTTTGATCTTGTCCAGCTCCTTACTAATGGTGCTTAAACGTGCTGTATCATTGTTGACTGTTTTGTTGGCAGCCTGGACAGTATCCTTAGCTTGTTTCAGAAGGGCACCAATATGATCTGAATCAAAAAGTTAATGCAAAATATTGTTAAACCAAAAGCATATGTTTTGTAGTAGGCAAATAGTTCAAAAATAAAAGTTTTTCTTATGGACAGATATCTCACCTCGGTTGATTATGTTTAGATTATCCTTGAGAGTTTGGATATCTTTTTGCATATCCATTTTTTTGCCCTTTGCCTTGTCCAGGTCCTCTTTAATGGTATCATACTTTTCAGCAGCCACTGAAGGCCAATATGGAAAACATAAGATAGAGATTTTAAAAATATAGACTAATGTATAAGGTTTCGTTCTGATGAGTTAACAGAGAAGATAATACTAAGCTGAGGTTTGAATATTGCAGTTAATATATAAAAAAAAAAAAAAAAAACATGATGGTATGTGTTGTGTTACAAAAATAATCAATACCTAAGCTGATAATTTATTAGGTTTATTAGGTTTCTGCTATACAGCATTTTTGTCATATTTATTTTACATTATAAATGCTATGTAAACACATTTTTAAAATCTGATTATGTGGAATATCACCCATACAAGTCTCTATTTAAGTTGTTACCATAGAAAAGATAAAGTATAAGAATGAGTGTATTTAATGTAAATTATTTGCCTCTATTATAGAAAATTAATGCACACCTTCTGACCAATTAATTTTAAGAATTCACCAGTGCTGTGGTATAAAAATTATTATGTTCATAATTAGTATTATACACCCATAAAATTCATCAATGGAAAATTAAACAAGAAGACCTTTCAGATTATTTTCTGCTTCCTTAGCTTTGTCATCTAGGCTGTTTGCAGAATTCTTTAGTTCTTCTGCCTTTTTTGTTAAGTCTTGTGCTTTCACATCCTATCCAAAGAGTGAATACAATCAAATAAAAGGTTTTGCCACCTTATAAACAAATGAATTATACTCATAGCAATTGTTTTGCAGAGCAGCACTCACCGCTAAGGCATGATCTGCAGCTTTGTTGGCTTTATTAGTTGCTGCCTCAGCTTCTTTGGTAGCGTTAATAATATCTCCAAAAGCATTGATCATATCTATTGTTTTATGAATAGTTGAAATGTTGGTGAAATTTAGAAGAGACCTATAACAAAATGTGTGGTTAATACGAATGTTTCTGTAACAACACATACTGTATAAAACACACAAGACTCACACAAGTCAACTTACATTTGAAAATGCATTACAAGATCCATGAGCTCCTGTGCATGCTCCTCTGCCTTTCTGACAATAACATCCATGGCTGTGGCTTTAGAAAGCTCATCAAGTCTCTGGTTCAGCTGTGAATTTGCCCCATCCACTTCAGCTGCAAGATTTGCATAGTCCTCAAAAAGAAAAATATATATCATTAAACTCTGTCAAATAACTCATGCTAAATGAGCTAAGTTCATCTAAGTTCATTCAGCTAAGTTCATGTTCCACAGAAATACAAGCTAAGTTATTGTGATCTATTTTACACTAATGTATGTGTTATAAAAACTGACATACGGTATATCCTATGACGCATTACAATACCAGTGTCTTACATTTTTTAGATTGTTCATCATGTTCTGAAGGTCCTCTGTCTTGCTCAGTATTCCTCTAATCATTGACAGGTCAGACAAAATGTCATCCTGCTTGTTCTCAAACAGCATACGATGATTCTGAGGACACGATACAGTGAACTACAGCTTACTTAACAAGTGTATGTGACTGTAATTATTTAAAACCTTATGGAAAAAAATATAAGTACCATAATATCAGACAGAACGTCTTCATTACCAACATTCATGAGAATTGTTTTGTTTACAGCTTTTTTTGCCTGTTTCAGTGCTTCCTTTAGCTCTTTAAGCCCAGTGTTCCAGGACATTAGGTCTTGAGCTATTCGTTCAACAGTAGCTTGGGCACTATCCAGAAGATTAGTCAGATTGTTCATGATGTAATCTAAGACTGTGGAAAAGACACATTCACTTGAAAACTGGTTGGTTGTTGAGTGTATTGTAGTGGTGGCTTGTACGTATAGGGGCAGGTGATGTAGTGCATCACCATATACACATAACAAATGCTAATCTACATTCACAACTCCATAGATTTTAAATTCCTTTGAAAGACTAATTATCTCTTTTGAGTGACCAATGATTGAAATAAGCATTGCTATTAGGCAGATATAATCCCACTGATTTGCTCACCTTTCTATAAATTCCACAATGGAGTAGCATGCTCACTTCCCCTTTTAGTTATTTTGAACCTAGAGGTCAAAAATGGGAAGTGCTAACAGAGGTCAGGCAGGAATCATACTTCCCCATGCTCACTCTATAAACATTTTTTGTCCATGGCCACTAAGATCTAATTTTATAGCAAATATAGGAATAAAGGAATTAAATTTGATGTTTAATCTGTTAATCTGGAATTAACCTGCCTGAAGTATTTAGGTGAAAGTAAAATGTTTGTAAATGTGAACCAGTAGCTTTTCGTTACTTTATGCTCCATTTGTTCCTATACTATCTTGTATTTCTATTTCAATTTGCCATTAAGAAAAAAGGTAACATTTTAGATATTTTAAAACAAGTTACAACTGTATTTATATAAATTCTAAAGGGATGGCCTGGTCTAATAGGACAGAAAAAAATGGTTAAAAATGTTTTTTTCTTCGAAATACATGAAATAAATTCTGAGTTTATTATGAACAAATGTAGTTGGCAGTAAGAGATTAAATTTCGTAGGGGAATATTTCAATCTTAACAAAAGAAGTATGTGTCTAATACCGGTAATTTCTAATAACCATGCCCTAAAACAAGGGCAAAACCTCCCAACTTCAAAAATCACCTGAACAGCAGTAATCCACAGGTTTTTTTTAAGTGAACCCAACTGACTAAAACTCACGTTCTTGTGCTTCTGAGAGCTCATCCTCAGCCAACCTCCACTGCACCTTACAATTTCGCTTTTGCATATGCTCCACCATCCTTTGTGCCTCCTCCAGCATGCCAGCCAGCTTCTTGTTGGACAGAGTGGAATCGATACCGTTTGAAATCCTCAGTTGTTCCAGGAATTCTACACAAGCACCAGATCAGTCATAAACATGACTTGTTTATTGGATGTATATAAGGAACACTTCATTACAGTTACAATGTACTACTCGATTTACTGCTGCAAGGTATGAGTTTGAAAAACAGGTATGTACATTGGATTTTATCAGGAATTAGAAACAGTAACATTCAGTCTTCTCAAAAATATACCACTTTACCACATCTAAATCTATATGAAGGTAAAAGTCAAATAATTGAACTTCTTCTGACTTGCCTTGTATTCTTTTCAAAAGTTTGTCAGTATTAGTGAGTAGGTTTTGTCCCTTTTGGTGTGTTTTGTTCAAATCCTTTAATAAGTCCTTAATGGTTAAAGATGTTTGATCTGCCTGATGAAAAAATTTTAACATTCCATTAAACATGTTAAATGGAAACCACTATGAACATATAAGGTTTCATATCAATCAATATTAAGTAACAGTAAACATATCTGTTTATCTTTATATTAGTATAATATATTTGACTACATACTTAGAGGAAAAGTTCTGTTTTGTTTTGTTTGTTTGTTTGTTTTGGTTTGTCTAATCCCGAGCCCTAGATAGATAAGGTAGATAGCAAAGAGCTGCCTAGTTATTCTTTAGGGTTCTTAGCTTCCCAATCAGGTTCTACATGGAACTAGGGAATACATAGAAGCTTTATGGGTTTCCCCATTGGAGCAACTTATACCATTAAGGATTCTAGATATAATCATTTAAAAGAATAAAAAAATATGTAAGCTGTATTTTATTGTTGAATTAACTTTTAAGACGTAGAAAAAACAGGCTGGTGAGGGAACAAATGTTTCTAGATGTTATAACATAAGTGATAACAGGGACTAACTTGTTTTGTGGAAGGTCCACAACATTAAACATGTTCATGTCCATAAGTAATTATTATTATTATTATTATTATTATTATTATTATTATTATTATTATTATTATTATTATTATTGTTGTTGTTGTTGTTGTTGTTGTTGTTGTTGTTGTTAAATTTCTATGGTATAAGAGAAAATAAACTCATCATTGTGTGCTGTTTATTTTGTAATAACAGCACACCCTGTCCTGGTTTACTCATTACATACTGTATATTCAATGTAGAGCATATATTTAAAGGGGTAAAAGTTTGAATCTGGAACCTTATAGTGGTCTTTAGTTTGTTCCTCTACTGGAACCCTTTAAGCTTCTATATAAAACAAGAGAATGTTTCTCTTTCAAAAAGGAACCTTTTAGGAAGATAAAAACCTTTAACTATCCAAAGAACTTCTAAGTCACCCTTATATTTGGTTAAATAATAACTTAGGTTGCTGTCATGTTGTCCTATGAATATACACATTTGTTTCTACTGTATCTGTATTCCAAAGGATTTTGTCTGTCATAATTTCTGGTTTCCCAGTTTCTAGCTCAAGTGCCTATTCCTTAATTTTGGGCTTTTGTATTTGACAGGTTTGTCTAATTAAACAGTAACTGTAGATTTGCCTCTGATTATGTCTTCTGATTATCTAACACTTTTTACAACGTGTTTTTTAATAAACAGATTTAGCCACTGAATTCCTGTTATTATAGAGTACAAAGTTCAAATATAACAGTACATATACCTTAATCTTAAGCTTCATCTTGTCTTTTCTGACACCATCCATGTCTGTCTCAAGTTCGTTCACTTTCTGCTTTAGCAGTTGAACAGATATTCTGTAATTCTTTACTAGTTCCTGAAATCATGAAACAAAAACTTGCTGAATGTGAGATTTGACATCAGATCATTTCTGTACTGGGAAATAATCAAATCTATGAAATGGTATAATGCTGAGATTTTAGCTACCTTTGTAGCAATAATGTCATCTTCTAGTTTTCTCAGAGTGGTAAGAATTATGGAGCTGTTTCTCTGAAACTTGAGTTGGTCCTTAAGGATGGAGAGCTCATCATCCATCGCCTCTAAAGCACCGATTAACGTCTGAAAGCAACTATCACACTCTGTAAAAAGCAAAAGTGAAAACACTGAAAGAGGATATTGTAGCCAGGCCTGATTTCAATCTATAATGGTCCACTGTGATTCAGTTTTAAGACTTGAGTGAAAATGCACTCATTCTACATGCTCCATCTGCTAAAGGGAAATTTAAATCTCTACTGAACCATTACAGTTTGCATTTTTAATTTCTGTAGTGGAGATTTGAAATTCTTTCTTGTAGCTACTATCAATAGTTGATAATGTTTTTGCTTTGAAAGAGACTGTAAAACCAAAGCCACACTGAGCGAGTCTTGCTCTGTATCCCAGTACTTTTTGCAACATGCCCTTGTTGACTTCCCCTCACAGCTTATAAGTGCATGAGTGCACATGAATGGCTGTTGCTGAACTGGGGTGGAGTGTGCATTTGCATGTGTCGGGTGGATCTCTGAACACATTTGTCAGTGCTTTTTTTTTTTTTTTTAATGCTTAACAGCAAGATGGCTGCTACTTATAGCAGGATATATATATATATATATATATATATATATATATAATTATAGTTATGTGACGACTTTGCATTACACAATGCATGTTACTGATCATCTGTCCTGTGTATTAATTTATTAACCACCTGTGGCTAATGTGTGTAGTTCTGTAGTCAGTGGGACTCGGAATGAATCATGTCTTACAGCATCCATTGCATTAGATCTAAACATACTTACCAAATGAAATCTTTAATTTTTTAAACGTAATAAAGAGTATTGTTATTTCTTTCTCTGCTTGCATAACCTTCTTGTTTCCCAGGCAATTACAAGACTAAACATTTTTTTTTAATTACTGCCTGTGCATGAAATCTGCACAAAATTTGTCCACCCTCGTGCTTCCATTTAACTGTATTAACAGAATAAGTTGTCAAATTTCCACCAATTTGAAAAGGTAGCATGCAATCACAATGCCTGATGAGTAAGTACAGTCATTTAATTGGCTTTAGTTTACAAAGTAATTGAGTGGCAAAATGATAGCAGGGAAACAAACTAGGAAAATGGCAAGGGTAATGAGGATGCATTAAAAGCTATTTCTTATAACAAAGTAAAACACTGTGTCTTAAGTCTGGATTGTAACCCTCTGGTACTCAAATTCTTGACAGAATTCCACAATGTCCATATGTGTGACAAAGAATGAACACATACCTTGGCAGTCATCATCAGCATTTGGCTTATCTGCAGATTCACATTCTACAGAAACACATCAAGTTTACAGTCCCTAAACAGTAATGCAACTGGACTTAAAAAGGCTAATTCTCAGCATAATATCAAACACATTCAGGAGCTCAGTGTTGCCTACTGCCTGTAATGGGGTCACAGATGTTTCCATGGTTGCAGTCACAGATTTGACAACTCCCTCCATGTGCTAGTGGGTCACCGTAATAACCAATGGCACACCTATGGAAAGAGGGATGATTCAGTGAGCATGAAGATATTTAAAAGATGTCTTTGCCAGAAGTTATTGGGAAGTCTAGAGTTTGTCTAGATTAAATAGTCGTGTTTAAGACATAAATATTTATTGTTGTGTTCATATACAGTACATCAAACTTTAGGTGTCAAGTTTTCTCTGGATAAATGTTTAGATCTACACACACCTTTCACAGCGGGTTCCAGAATAACCAGCCTTGCAGAGGCATTCAACGTGACCTTCAACATGCAGACAACCAATGGCAAAACTGTAGAAACAAACAAATTTGAGACAAATTCACATTCTCAAAAATGTGAGAATATTTGTTTTACCTGTGTGATTTATCTGTGTGATTGTGATGTGTTAATCATTAACAGTTGGTTGTGCTGTGTGTAAATTAGGGAAATGTGTGTGTGTGTGTGTGTGTGTGTGTGTGTGTGTGTGTGTGTGTGTGTGTGTGTGTGTGTGTGTGCTTTTTGTCATATGAACCAACCTGTGAGACAGATGTGAGAAGGGACATGGACACAGTCGGCAGGTCCTGAGAACAGCGCTGCCATAGTGTCCCTCGGCACAGCGCTCACAGTGATCCCCCACTGTGTTCAACTGGCAGTTCTATACAATCAGAAGAGGAAACACAACTGTGCAATATATAGGTTGGGAATCGCAGAAACATCAGAAATAGCACTAAGCCAGTAATGTGTTGTGGACACCTGATTCCTATTTGCAGAACATATCGGAAATTGCAATATTTACAAAAATTGTTCTGTCGATGTCATTGTCCATGACCTAAAATTCAGATTAAATTGTAATATCCGTGCTCTTAAATCAACTCTTATTTAAGACGAAAAACCTAAAAATAATATGACCCATAAAAGGTCACATGGTAGTGGTCTTGCTTTCCACAATAACAATTCCACTTCATTAAATCTGTCAGACTGTCAGAAAAAGTTACATTTACATTTATTCACTTAGCAGACACTTTTATCCAAAGCGACTTACAAATGAGAGATACAAGCAAAGTGATATCAAGCAGGGAACAATATAAGTAGTGCTACTATACAAGATCTATTAGTGGAGTACTAGAAGAAGCAACGTGCGCAGAGTAGAGGTGTAAGTGCATATTTATTTTTTTTTTTTTAATGAGATGGTTAGGTGTTGACGAAAGAGGTGGGTCTTTAGCTGTTTCTTGAAGATGGTGAGTGAATCTGCAGTCCTGATTGAGGTTGGATTGAGAATGCAGTTACCTGCATTCTTGGTTGCATCTTATCTACAGCTGAATAATATTACTGAAAGTGGGAATGGCACTTAAGAGAAGATGAAGTCTCTTACCAAGCATTTCCCTGTGACTTGGTCACACTCATGGGAGAGGCCATTACAATTACAGGGGACACAATGCCCTCCATATGGTCCCCATCTCGCCCTGTACTGTCCAGGGCCACAGTCCTTTAGAGATTACAGAAAATGGTGCAAAATTAGGATTTTATTAGCATACCTGAATATTACTTAAATTCTTTAAAAAAATTTAGTCAGTGTAGTTTATGTTAGCATGTTGACATTGTCAGTGAAGTTTATAAACATTTATGGATAACTTTTGTCAGGTTAGCTATTGCTAGCTAACTGTCTAGGAAAAGCCACATTCCCATTGCACATGTTCATGTGCAACTTTAAATAATATATAGCTGCAAGCATCAATTATCGGGGTTCAAGCCATTTAGGGCCCTTAAAGCCGTAAAAAGATATTACTTAATATTGTGAAATCCTATAAGCACCTAAATCAAAGAAAAACCAAGATGGTTTTAAGAAATATTGGCCTTCAGTAAGTGAATTGTGGCCATGTTTTTCAAGATTCACAATTGTGCTCATATATGCTGATTAGACCTTGGACAAGGACAATTCTTCTTATTTATCAAGTATATTGGACCAATGGTTCCACATTTTGCTATAGTGCCACCAACTGGTCATACTCAGTAATGTTTTTTTTTTTTTTACATCTTGACTAGTTGGCTATCTGAAGCATTTACCAAACAGTTTGAGAGACAACAATGGTTCTTGAGGCAAATATATTTAGAATAAGAAGACCAATAATTTGATATGTATTAGTTGTGTTTGTTCAAAACACTGCATTACAATGACAAAATCATGATAGCACCCCCTAGTGGGCGATTTAAAAAGAACTTTTGACAAACCTCTTAGACCAAGAGTCAAACAGGTCCACCTAGTTTCGTTCCGATCAGCCATTGGTAACCTTGTCTAATAGCTACTGAAATTTGATTGGCCCATGGCGGCCATGTTTTTCAATGTGCTCATAGACAGTGATGGCAACTGAGACACATATACTATAAGCAAATTCTGAAGTCAACTGGATCAATGGTTCCATAGTTACAGTCAATTTACGTTTTTGGTATTATAGCTGACCACTATGTGGCAAAACTGCACCAACTTTTCTAGGTGACCATAGAGTCTCCTCACAAATAAGTTTGCCAAATTTGGTGAAGATATCTAATTTTGTTCAAGAGTTATAGTCATTTAGGTAAAGTGGCCACGCCTACATCCTTTGTTTTCGCATACCATAGCTACCTCAAGTCGAAAGTTCAAACTTTTTTTTGACAACTTTTGATATAGAGACTCCATAGAATCGTTTTGCACTGGATTTGTCCCGATTGGATAAAAATTCTAGGACTAGTTTGTAAAAGTGGGTTTTATAAAAAAATTTTATAAACATGTTCACTATAGCGCCACCATCTGGCTGACTGGGCCGAAATATTGCGACACAATAGGTCACAACATTGCGACACAAACTGGGGTACTACTTTCCCTCAAAGTTTCAGCTCTCTAGTCCTTACGGTTTGGTCTGCATGATCAGTTTTAAGGTAGTAATAAAAAATATATATTTTTTAAATTATTAAAAAATCCTTACAATTACAATGGGGTTTCAGCGCTAATCACTTGAACCCTTAATTATTTAGGAAAGCTACGTTTTTAGAAAAGTATTAAGAGCCCTGCATGAAGAGATTAAACCTTAAACCATATAAAAAATTGAGCTCAACCTCTATCGGGATCAACATGCCTAATTACAGGAATCATCAGCAGGTCCAGATGTACATTCCTTCCTCCTGTAGTTACATACTTTTCCAATTTATTTCACTGAAACTACTCAATAATTAGTAGCAACTGCTGAATAATATGCATTTGAATGAATTATAGGTCAATAAATTGAATGGTTAAAGATAGTCTCAGTTTGGAAACAC
This sequence comes from Noturus placidus, assembly GCA_022414735.1. Lineage (NCBI taxonomy): Eukaryota > Metazoa > Chordata > Actinopteri > Siluriformes > Ictaluridae > Noturus > Noturus placidus. Next base: position 61,852 of record JAFFST010045915.1, on the reverse strand, counting down.
CAGAAATGGTTGGTTTAGTTATGGAGCATTATCACCCCAAATGAATCCAGTTTCATATGTTGTAGCTGCTGCCATGCTGCCAAAATTTTTCTTTCTTCTTCTTTTGCTCACAGATTTGTAATCCTATACTTTTTGTAATGCAAACTACTCTTGAGCTACAATTATCCAGACATTTTCTCACCTGCCTACATTCAGTTAATAACATTTCATGCAGCTCCTTACCTGTATATCCCCTCCAGTGTGGTTGTTGTATGTAGGGTCACAATATTTTCTAGAATGAAGCCTTGGATGTACTGGGTTGTTCTTCAGTTGTAGCTGTATGGGTAGTGATGCTTGGTCCATGAGACATAGTGTTGAGCCAGCCAAACTGCAGAGCAGCACGAACCAGCTCATCCTACCTGCAATCTCCAAGAAGATGTTCTGACATCCACTTCCAGAATTAAGAAATCAAAAGTTAATTATTTAAGTGCCAAACCTCTGAGTTTCAACATCTACACCAAAGGCCAATTATGTGAAAAAAATTATTTATCTAAAAAACTGCACACATCATATAGTCTCCTTCTTGCATGCATATACTGAGAAAGTCTTGTGCTTGGCTTGGGCTGGGCTCTTTCTCAGGTTCAAAGATCACATTTTATCTTGCTGCATATTATTCAGTACTGATAGCATATCATAACGTATAAAGGCATTGCAGAGACTGACTTTCTTACATGTTTTCACAGGCATGGAGTCAGGGGAGGGATAGATCTTAATTTTGTGCAACCTCTAAAACTTTGTCTATGAGGAAGAGGTAGACCTACTCCTTATTGCACTTAATGAGGATCAATATCGCTGCACACTGAAAACCGAATTCTCTTTGCAGTGTAGTATACATCGCAATCAATTAAGCCAAAATAAAATTGATTTGCTTCTGATAATAAAAATAAAATATAGTGTCTAGCACCTGTGGCAGACACAAAGCATATCTGAGGTTGGTGCAGCACTGTGGGAAAGAAAGCAATGTTTTGGTGTTAAATGTTCTCAATTTCTCCAAACATACTCAAACCAGACACAACAAGCATGTTGCTTTATGGCGTGTGACAAAGCTTTCAAGGGTGAAGCATGGCAGAAGGGAAGATATTTGCTGTGGCTGTGTAATTTCTGAAATGAGTGTATGTACAATGTGGGTGTGGTGGGAGTGAGAGAATGTAACATTAAAAACAGTAGAATGTTTGCTTTTTTTTATTCTAATCCAGGATCAGCACCCATTATCCCAAAGTAAAACCTAATCATTGTGAATAAAAGGGAAAAATAAAATGTCTGAGATCAGTTGTACTGCATCTAGCATTGTAAAACATGCAATACCTGTGTGTATGTGTGTATCTAAGATTATTATTCTATTTTTGAAAGGTTGAGATAAAGTTTCAATATGTCATCAGTATGTCATCAGGCTACCTTTAGTATGAATGTTTATGTTTACATACTAAATACTGGGTGAGATTTTGTATGAGTAGTATGCATAATATGCCATTTTAAATAAAGCCAGTGTTACCCTTTCAGACCTCATCAATTAAATCAAATTTTATTTCCATAGAGTTTTTAACAATGGAAGTTTTTTCCCCCCAGAAAGAAGCAGTTTTACAGAAACCTGGATGTAGATTTAGATCCCTAATGAGCAAGCAAGTGGCAAGAAGAGCTTAAAGAAAACTTCAGAGGAACCAGAATCAGAATTTACTGTGTTGAAAGGATGTTCAGTGATTGAGTCTTGCGATGACCACAGATTTTTATGATTACAGCAACAGGTCTTAGGTACAAATCTACAGTATCCAGGTGCAAGTTATGCCTGATTTAACATCCCAATGTCTCTACATTCACTTGAAGGTTTGACACTAAAGCCATTTGTAATGTTGTCTGTTTGCTGTCAAATTTGGAAAGTTTGTCCATTTTTCAGCCGTTTTCTCAAAACATTGCCATATTTAGACTTTGGAAATCTGACTCCAAATACCCTGTCTGCACCTGCTGTGACTGCTCAGTGTTTGACATGATAGCCATGGAATACAAAGGAATAAAGTATCTCTTATTAATTTTCATCATGTCACATGTAGAGCTCCTGAACTGAGTCGGAGAGTCACGTCCAGATATTATGGTGTATATTTTCAACCAGAGTGAAATGTTGTTTATTCATTTCCAACATAAAGAATCAATATTGGACACTGAGTTTATGTGAAACCCTTTTTTAATTGAGAGATACAAAAAGATTTATACAATGGGGTAGAGAGCATAGCTAGCGATGCCGCAGGTGTTGCTGCCGTTTCGGATCATGCGCATATATCCTCCTTCTCCCCAACCTGTGCCCCAGCTGATGACAGAGAGAAGGTTAGACTTAACAACAGTGTACACTCTTCCACCACAGTTCCGATATTTCAGTTCTGTAGGACTTATTAGCACATTTTAGTGTTGTTTTTCCTTCATGCTCCTCTAACATACATGATTCAGCTCATTCCCCCTTTAGAAGTTTAGAAGAGGTGTGCTAGAGTGAGGAAAAAACCTAGCATTTTAGCTGTGGAATTTTCGAATCCTGTAGTTTTCATGCACAGGATATTCCATCCATCCATCTTCAACCGCTTACTCCTTTTCAGGGTCACGGGGAACCTGGAGCCTATCCCAGGGGGCATCGAGCAAAGGCGGGGTACACCCTGGACAGGGTGCCAGTCCATCGCAGGGCACAATCACATACACACTCACATTCATACACTACGGACACTTTAGACACGCCAATCAGCCTACCATGCATGTCTTTGGACTGGGGGAGGAAACCGGAGTACCCGGAGGAAGCCCCCGACACACGGGGAGAACATGCAAACTCCGCACACACATGGCCCTGGCGGGACTCGAACCCTGGACCCTGGAGGTGTGAGGCGAACGTGCTAACCATTAAGCCACCATGCGCCTGCACAGGATATTGATGTGCTTTAAAAAAGAATTTTTTAGAGCCCTCTTCTGCATGTAACTGAACTGAGATTGCAGTGAAAATACACTGAAAAAAACATTACAAACTGCAATTTCAACAGAGGTGGGTAGAGTAGTCAAAACTTTTACTCAAGAACAAGTAAGAACAATTACTTGTCAAAATAATTACTCAAGTCACAGTAAAAGTAATAATGTAAATAATTACTTGAGCAAGAGTAATAAAGTATCCAATGAGAAGACTACTAGTAGCAAGTTACTAGTTATGGTAAATAGTGCACTTATATAGTGCTTTTATCCAAAGTGCTTTACACTGTGTCTCATTCACCCATTCACACACACACCAATGCAAGGTGCTAGCTTGCCATCAGGGGCAACTTAGGGTTCAGTGTCTTGCCCAAGGACACTTCGACATAGGATCATCCGGCCGGGCCGGGATTCGAACCACCAACCCTACGATTAGTGGATTAGAGGACAACCCGCTCTACCGACAAGCCGCCCGTTACTTTGGATAGTTACTTTGGATTTGATTAAAATGAAGGAAAAATCCATTCGGACTACTGCAGACCTCATTATATGCAATATAAACTAATTATTAAAACTACATATATTCATTCATATTTAACAGAAACGGAGGAATGATAATAAATGTTCCGATGTAAAAGAACAATTCTGTGATTAAAAGTGAACTTGAGCAATGTATGGCCAGTTAAACATATTCTTGAAGGTAATTGTTTTTCAAAAAGTTACTCAAGTAAATGTAGCACATTACTACCAACCTCTGACCTTTAACCAATCTAATGTAACATGTTGCATAATTATTATGGTTAGATTTCATTTTCAGAGTATTGCTGTTTTCCAATTTACAAAGCTAATGCTAAATGTGTATCTATAGTGTGAACAGGACACATACACATACAGTGCATCTGGAAAGTATTCACATTGCTTCACTTTTTCCACGATTTGTTATGTTACAGCCTTATTCCAAAATGGATTCAATTCATTATTTTCCTCAAAATTCAACAAACAATACCCAATGATGACAACATGAAAGAAGTTTGTTTGAAATCTTTGCAAATTTATTAAAAATAAAAAACAAAAAAGCACATGTAGATATGTATTCACAGCCTTTGCTCAATACTTTGTTGAAGCACCTTTGGCTCCAATTACAGATTCAAGTCTTTCTGAGTATGATGCTACAAGCTTGGCACACCTATTTTCGGGCAGTTTCTCTCATTCTTCTTTGCAGGGCCGCTGAAGTTCCATGAGGTTGGATGAGGAGTGTCGGTGCACAGCCATTTTCAGATCTCTCCAGAGATGTTCAATCGGGTTCAAGTCTGGGCTCTGGCTGGGACACTCAAGGACATTCACAGAGTTGTCCTGTAGCCACTACTTTGTTATCTTGGCTGTGTGGTTAGGGTCGTTGTCCTGTTGGAAGATGAACCTTCACCCCAGTCTGAGGTCCAGAGAGCAGGTTTTTATCAATGATATCTCTGTACACTGTAGCATTCATCTTTCCCTCGATCCTGACTAGTCTCCCAGTTACTGCCACTGATAAACATCCCCACGACATGATGCTGCCACCACCATGCTTTACTGTAGGGATGGTATTGGCCAGGTCATGACTGGTGCCTGGTTCTCTCCAGACATGACGCTTGCCATTCAGGCCAAAAAGTTCAATTATTGTCTTGGTCTGAGAGTCCTTCAGGTGCCTTTTAGCAAACTCCAGGTGGGCTGTCATGTGCCTTTTACTGAGGAGTGGCTTCTGTCTGGCCACTCTACCATACAAGCCTGATTGGTGGAGTGCTGCAGAGATGGTTGTTCTTCTGGAAGGTTCTCCTCTCTCCACAGAGACACGCTGGAGCTCTGTCAGAGTAACCATCGGGTTTTTGGTCACCTCCCTGACTAAGGCCCTTCTCCCCCGATCGCTCAGTTTGGCGAGGTGGCGAGCTCTAGGACGAGTCCTGGTAGTTCCAAACTTCTTCCATTTACGTATGATGGAGGCCACTGTGCTCATTGGGACCTTCAATGCCACAGAAATGTTTCTGTACCCTTCCCCAGATCTGTGCCTCGATACAATCCTGTCTCGGAGGTCTACAGACAATTCCTTGGACTTTATGGATTGGTTTGTGCTCTGACATGCATTGTTAACTGTGGGACCTTTTATATAGACGTGTGTGCAAGTCCAAATCATGTCCAATCAACTGAATTTACCACAGGTGGACTCCAATCAAGTTGTAGAAACATCTCAAGGATGATCAGTGGAAACAGGATGCACCTGAGCTCAATTTTGAGTGTCATGGCAAAGGCTGTGAATACTTACTGTATGTACATGTGCTTTTTTGTTTTTTATTTCTAATAAATTTGCAAAGATTTCAAGCAAAATTCTTTCGAGTTGTCATTATGGGGTATTGTTTGTAGAATTTTGAGGAAAATAATGAATTTAATCCATTTTGGAATAAGGCTGTAACATAACAGAATGTTTAAAAAGTGAAGCATTGTGAATACTTTCCGGATGCACTGTAAACAGCATGTGCTAATGTCCCTGTATCATTGCCATACTGTGAACAATGCTATTACACTACACTGTTCAGTGTTAATTTTTATATTTTTAATGCTCAAACTCTTCACTTAAGTACACCTCATTTGTTTCAATATATACAGATGTGCTCGAAAGTTTGTGAAAACTTTAACAGGTCACTACTGTAGTGTATATCAATGTGAGAAACAGCCAATGCGAATTGCTTATTAAGTCATAACTTCCTTAGCTTGATTCTAAAATCACTTATTACAAAGATCTTCAATACACCGAGTGAAGAAAGGACATGTTCTGACCTGTTTTTGATGATCCAGTAGTCTCTGCCTCTCTCTGAGCCATAGCCAACCAGAAGCACTGCATGGCTCAGGTTGTTCGGATTACATCTTGGCTCCTCATAGATCCCTAACATAACATTTCAAATTACTTTAATGTGAAAGAAAGGTACACTTTTATTTAGTTTATATGAACTAAACTAAACTAGATAAACTTCATTGTATATAGTGTATTTAGTATTTTAAGTTCTATTTATGAGTCACCAGTGTGATCTCTTTGTAACAGTCAGTTTGCTTTTTTTCACTGGAGTCTTCAGGACAGAGGAGTTTGTGTTTATGTTTTCTCAGTAACGTGACACACTACATTTTTTTTTAAAATCTGATCAAGTTCAAGAGGTAGCTGCTATAACGTAATTTATGACATGAACTAATGTTTCTCGACGATATTCCACAGCATTAAATATAACTACAAATGTTTAAAAAGCATTAATTTGTCGGGTCCATCATGGACAATTCATCTACATACCACGAGAGGGCACTCTCACGCATTTTTTTTTTATTATTTTTTTTTAAACTTATTTTGTTGTCCGCTAAATTTCCTTTGGTTAAGCACACTTGTTTTGTGTTTTCCAGTTAGGCACCCTATTTACGATCTGTGTGTTCTCTCCTTACTTTGTGTGTATTGTGCATAGTTGTACCATGACTGTCCTTTGTTTTCATGTTGAGTTTTATTCTCTTTGCCTTCCCATGGCTTGCTTTAGAATAGCTCCTTGTTTTAGTTATTCTAGTTTTTGGGTTCTTTTCCAGTCTCCGCTTGAGTTTTTTTGCTTTGTTTTGTTGTTGTTTTGTTAATAAAGAAATTTGCACTGTCATCTCCCTGGATCCAGTGACAGACATATCTTTCATTAATGAATTAGGTTAATTTCATTGTTAGTGGTATCTGGAAATTGTTATGTAATATGAGGAATAAAACACTTCAGGATGTGCTTTTATTGGAAAATATAAAACTTAAGGGTGGTAACAGTAACGCCACGTCAGACCACATCACACCCCATCATTGACTATTTTCCATTGACTATCATTGACTATTACCACTTACTTATTTTAAATAGTTCTGCATTTTAATCCATAAAAATGTTCTCATCATGTTCTCAAGTACAAGTTTGAACCTCTCACCTGAGCTATAGAACAGAAAGCTTGGGTGATCAGCATCGACTGCTACAGTGATTGGACCGATAGTTGCCAAAGCGTCAGCCAACGCCTGTTCATCTCCATTGGGAATGAACCTGTAGTCACTGATTTGTGCCACAACCTTGTTGCTGTCATAGAAGCAAGGCTGTGTATCCTGAGAAATACAATCAAATAGAATAGTACATTTCAGAAGTGATTTAAAGAAACAAAGCAAGGCTCATATTCTGTTCACTATTTAGAATATTGCGATATTCTAATTAATATTACAATAATGTTGCTAATATACAGTACCTTATATTTCCAATCAAGTACTAGAAATATAAACATTTTTGGAAATACTTGTGAGAAAAAAATGCACAAAACACTTCCCATGTTTGGAGGAGTGTACACAAGAAGTGGAGGGAATGGAAAAACTGCTAACATAACCATTACTGATTTATTGATATTAATAATTTGTTACTGCCAGGTTAAGCCAGGTCATATATTAATATGATTTTTAATGTGATGGAGGTTTTTCATGTTCATTAGGAAAACTCTTATTTAGCAAAACAGAATGATTCACGTGAAATAGCCACCTAGCAGACTCTGTGACTCACCACTGAGGTATAAGGGTATGTTGCAGAGGCTTGGAGCCCGTTGTTAATCACATAATCATAAGCGTTGGCCATCCAGGCCCCATTGCAGCCATATGTGCCATAGGACCATGAGCAGTCCACCAGATTCTGCTCGCTAAGAGACACCAGCTGACCTGTTTTCTTGAAGATTTGTCCCTCGATGGCACCTGTAGTGCTGAAAGCCCAACACGATCCACAGTAACCCTGAGTGAGAAAACAAGACACTTGTGATGTATTGATACATACATATATATAAACAAACACACACATTCAGAGGAAGAAGGCTAAGAATGGTGAAGTTCTCCTGGACATTTTCAGGGCATTTCATGTTTAGTAAGTGTTTTATTGCATGATTTTACAAAGAAAAACATAAGGCTATCAACCCTTTGTAGCTGAGAAGAGTTCATGCTCACTTGGTCTTTAATCTCTGTGACATATCCCATCTGTCTGTAGTCTACCGACTTCAGTCGTAGTCTTCTGGCATGGTAGCGTAGTTTGCGTGCATCAGCAGTCTTATGCTTCTTGTGTGCATTTCCATTTACCTTGGCTCCCAGTAACTGATGATACTCCACACGAGTCTAGAAACATTTATGTGGATTTGACAAAGAATATTCTATGTTAATCTTAACATTTAAAAAAAAAGGAAGTTAGCACATGTATTATAGCATGCTAGTAAATGTTAATAATTGACAGTTTTCTTTAGATTTGGCCTATTTGATTAATATTAAATACAGATGTTAATTAATGCTATAATGATGTTAAAAATCCATGCCTTTACAATGTGTGCCAGCATAGAAGGACTGAATAGCATGGCATGATATATCTATAAAATTATGACTTACCAGGTCTCCGTATTTGTTCATTGCCATAGTAAACTCTGACAGGCCCATATAAAATTTTCTATTGTTATCCTCAATCAGGTTCTTGTTTTTCTCCCAAATGCCTCTTCTTTTATTATCATTGTTCTTTAGGAGAGAAATACAGAGAATGATTTAAGTTGTAAGACCAGACATCTTTATGTGCTCTGAATTATTTTTCAGTTCTTCCTGCTGCAGCTGGAAGCACTAAGCACTGTTACTTATCATGTATAAGTTGTTATATCAATAACAACATGATCTACCTGATATATAAAATGCTATTTATCTGTTTTGGATATTTACCTCTTCTTCATAGTCCACTCCATTAGCTCTCTTCCACAGCTTCCATTCTGATGGTGCTTCCTCTTCTGACTCCACTGCCATTGAGAGTGGTACAACCACAAAGAGGCTGACCAGGAGCGTCCTCCTAACCAGAACCTTCCAAGGGACCCGACTCATATCTGCCCAAACAGAGCAATATATACCTAAGTATCCTCGCCTTGAGGGTACGTAAAGTTACAGCTTTACCTCTGACTGTTACAAAATGCTGACACTGGAGACTACCTCAATAAATACTAAACATCTCCTTACAGAAAATTTCACAATATGAGTAATTATATGCTATTCTTTCTTAAATAACAACTCATTATTGATCATTTTATTAATAATTGGTCATAGGTTATGTGGAGCAGCTGCCATAGTGCCATTGTGGAATAGCTATTACTAAAGAAATGTTTACATATTAGAAAGAGTGTATTACCTATGATTTGCATTGTAGCTGGAGCTACTTTTAATAACAATCATATTAAAAAATTCAACAGCACTGTGGTATAAATGTAAAATCTGCCTTGTATCTACACTAATTGACAATTTCATCAGCTAAATCTACCATATATTTTTTTTGTAGGTTACTGTTACTGACTGTAGCCCATCTGCATGTATACCTAATGTGTCAGCAGTGTGTATAGTGCTGATTAGAGTGTTCAGGTACAGCAGGTTCTTTCTGGTGACTTTATTACATGCACTTACATTGTTGGTCCACATAGTAAATGTTACGTAGTTAAAGCCTCCATCATATATTCTGACCACAGCACTGTTGTTGACTATTATTGGTTGGTGGACTGTTTATAAATCCAGCACTAAAACTGAGGTATTTAAAGACCCCAACATCTCTGCAGCACCTGATACACTCATATCAGTAAAATATAGTACCATGTCTCATAAATATTTATGGGGAAAAGTGCAAAATATTCCATTTAGAATAACAGTCCACATTACAAGTCTAACATTACATAACATTAAAAACATCCATCTTTAATCATTTTTATCTATAATTTTTTTGGGGTGTTGGAAAAGCCCTATACATTTTTTTGCCCCATATAGACATTTCAATTTGATAGAAAATCAAAACCTAAGGCTAAAACAATTTGAACCACATTTAACACTTACCTGGCATGTTTTGTGAGCACTGTCCAGAGGATGAGTGCCTAATGAGAACTAGAGGATGTAACCCATACAGATGTTACTACACGAGGCTACTCTGTAGGTTTATATACTATATGGAAGGTGTGTCTTCGCTCTGCTGGTCCTTTAGTCATAGCACACTAAGCCAGCCTAGGCCCAGAAAGCCCTTAAATAATAAGATGTGTTTGTTAATAACACCCTGCTTTAGTGAATGATACACCATTTACTGTTTCCTTCAAACAGGTTTGCACGTCAAATGCTTCTCAGTTTATATGACCCTCCCAACTGTTTTCATCTGGCCCTGTATTAACTAGCTACAAATGTTATTACACCAATGTGATGTAAATTTGTATTCAAAATCAGATGGATAGGTTGTATATAAGGTCCATTCATAAAGAAATCCATGCTTATAAAAGTCCAAATAGTACAGGCTGTTCTGCACTTTTCTATATCTCAATCCTACAGGGATATTTATGCAGATGTAATGCAGATGTCAGCACATGATGTCATGGACGTTGGTGTCATCTGCAATAATCTGTTATTACACTTGAGCCTGTCTTATGATGAACATTCATCTTTGATGAGCATTGTGCCTCATCTGTTCTGCTTTGAGGTGCTGTAGTTTGGAGTTTGTGAGATATTAAGTGTTGATTTTGAAATTATGAGGATATGTGTTATTTGGTGATATTTATGATACAATGCAGTTACATAGACTGCTAATTGGGTACACATGTGGGGCATGATTTTTTAAATCTTGATTGGTACCAAATGCCCCGACAATGACAGGAATACCAGAGTTTTTACTTTGTGTGGACATTTGGCTGGTCCCCATTAGGTTTTTCTTTTTTATTTTTTTAACATAGAGTAGGCTTTTTACATGTAATTTTTATTTTGTTTTATTTTGTGTTTGTGGTAAAATTTGTGTGCCCTTATGTGCTGTAATACCTGAATGTGTGTGTGTGTGTGTGTGTGTGTGTGTGTGTGAGAGAGAGAGAGAGAGAGAGAGAGAGTGAGTGAGTGAGTGAGTGAGTGAGTGAGAGTGAGAGTGAGAGAGAGAGAGAGAGAGAGAGAGAGAGAGTAAAAACCAAAGTACTGTTTCTAATTCACTATTTAAATTCACACAAATTTGTGATATTAACCATGTTAAATCAAGGTCATATTTTCTTTAAGAATTATCCATTCTGCTGAAGTATATGCTCAACTAATACACTGATGGATGTAATGTAAAATGATTATCAGGGTTTGGACAAACCTCTGGAGACCTTTCCAGCTTGAGTGCTGTCATTATAGCAAATGGGGGACATACCAAATACTAAGAAATTCTAATTAGGATTCATCAGTCAGTAGGAAAAAAAAAACTTGGCACACTGTAACCTCCACACCACAAATGGCCCACATCACATATATATTTGTGGGATACACATATTTGTGGGATACATGTCTTTCTATAGAGTGATAAGCAATAAGGAATCAAATAAAAATTGGATTAACTATTTACATATTTGTGAATTGACAGCTGTTGCACATATTTATTGTGTCCATAAACCAATGGAAAATAAACCTATAGTCTTGATCTGTGCCACACACAAAGAGGACACTACAGTATGTTACCAAGTGCGATGGCAACCACATATATCCAAAAACAATGACATTAGAAGGAATTATAGTCTCAGTTATATAATGTTTAGCAATATATAGCGCTGTTTGTCTTTTATCGGGTCAAAGTACAGTTAATGCATATAGCTTAAAAGATTGCATTGCAAACTGAATTTTATTCACTGACTAATGTATGTTACATAAGTGTTTTTGTATTTCTTTTCCGTTCACAAGAAATGTAAGAGAAAATTGTCAAGAGAAATTACTTGATTACTAGATTCAAGCCTTTCTACAAGCTGAAATGTGTTTATCTATCTGTATAGGATCACTCAGAAACACTTGAGCAGAGGACAGAAAATTACTCAATGAACTTAAAATCTGCCATTGATCACAATGCCATACAATGTATCTGTGGGATACATTTCTCTACTGTGTCAATATTGAAATGATCTGCAACCCAGGATGAATCTGCCTTTACTGCGTGCAGCTATATTTAATTCTACAATTAATATAAATATTTCTATGATTTTAATTTCACTCTACCTTTGCTGATAATATAATTTGTAAGGAAATAACTTTTTTTTTCTAAATTAGGTAAATAAATGTGCTAGTGGTATCAGACTTTTGGACCCCACTTTTTACCATACAGTACATGCAACACTGTATAATCTGTAATGAATCAATATTTCACCTTACCCTTCATGAGAGAGAGAGAGAGAGAGAGAGAGAGAGAGAGAGAGAGAGAGCGTTGGCTGCTGAATACTACACACCTCATGCCTCTATTCTGCATTGAGAGTCTGTGCCTCAGCAAGTCGCTATAAATCCCTGAATTCTCTGAGCTCCTGAAGGGAAAATGGAGTTACACACGGCGGAATGAGACCCCAGTGAGCTCAGCATGTCTTTCAAGGTAAATCACTTGGTCTTCGCACATTTATAACGACGTTAGGTTTAGACTGTAGGGAAATGTGCGCATGTTTTCCCCTCAGCTCAGATAGAAACCTGATCTCTGAGGCGCCCTTTGCAGTGATCAGGCTGCAGGATAGAGAGACGCCTTCATGCAGCCTCTCACTCTGCACTTCTATGGCGGTTTTTAAACCGTTAGTTCATTTTAAGGTGTAGTGCTATTTTGTGGTGTTTGAAATGCTTGTGTCTGGGGGTTTTTTTTATTATTAATAATATAGTAGATTTTCGCACTGTTATAAATCATATAATAAATAATAAGATCCGGAAAATAAAACCGTTACTTCAATCTGCCTGTAGTATGCGTCCTAAACCGCGTACTACTTCACTAATTTGCCTGTAAAAATACTACCCGTTTTTGTACGTCAATATGTCAGTTTAATACGCCTTTATATGATGTCATGGCGACCCGTGATGACGTGTTATTTTGAATGGATTTGACGTTGTGGTTTGAGTACGCATGCGCCGTAGACTGATGTGCCGTCCACGAGTGTGCCTTCTTCCGGATCTATTTCCATTTTCGGAGCAAAAATAAAGTAATTATTTGGGCGTATTGTATCCGAAATGTCATTTACTCGATATTAATTTCTTGTTTGTATAACCGTTGTAAAAATTAACATTGCACTCGTGCTGATAAATACTGAATATTGGTATTGCTGTGACGACCTGTAGAACCACAGCCTATATTCAGTGTAACGATATCGCGTATTTATATTGTGTGCAAGTGACGTCACGGTAGGCGGAACTCACCGAGGTCACGCCCACCGAGTAGCAAAAAGACTGTGCTAATGTGCAGCATTAATTCAGAGCTATCTTTTTACAGAGTGCCAAAAAAACATTGCCCTTTTTTACCTGTGTAAGTTTTGGCATGTGGTATTCATGTTGTACAATGATGAGTCATTTGCTACATATTTCTTTTTAAATGCTGCCTATTTCCATTGATGAATAATGTGGGCTTATTTATTCTCTGACTTTGATTTACCTTCACAAATATATAATGTTAGTAAGTGGAAATAGTGTTAGATACAAACAAACTAGGACTAGCTAGCTTATGGGTTACCAGATAAAATAATATAATTAAATAAAAAAATTCAATTCAATTTTATGTGTATAGCGCTTTTTACAATAGATATTGTCTCAAAGCAGCTTTACAGGAATACAGGACAAAAACCTGTCCACATATAACCAGAATGTTTATTGGTGTTCTTGTCACTTTAATTTATCCAACAAATCCTACCTTGATATTGGACAGAGGCATTTGTATGTCTTCAGGCTTTGCCTAGTGTATTTCCCCGGCCTCAAAATCAAGTACATACAAATTTTGGGAAAACAGATTTCCATGGACCACAGGTTCTCGGGCAAGTTGTAAGGGTCACTGTTGAGTCCAACTGCCTTTAATTTAATCTGATAATCTTTAGTTATACTAGCATTTTCGCAGCTTTTCCTAATAAAACCAGAAATTTTGCTGGATGTTTTGCCACTCAGTTCGGCCGAGGGGACACGTTCTGGTGGGGAAGAGGCGTCATTGCATACCCTCTATATCAGGGGTGTCCAATCCGGAAAGGGCCGTTGTGGTTGCAGGTTTTCATTCCAACCTAGCAGAAGCCACACCTGAGTCTATTGAAAGCCATGATCAACCGATTAAACAGGTGGTAACAGGTGTTGCTCCTGCTTGGTTGGAATGAAAACCTGCACCCACACCCGCCCTTTGCGTATAAAATTGGACACCCCTGCTCTATATCAATACACAGATTCTAATATGTTATCATTTCGATAGTAACTAATTATACTGTAATAAAACATAATAAACTTCATGTATTCGAAACTGTCAATATGTTTAAATGTGAAGTTATGATTGTGTAATCTAATGATTGATTATGATCAGAACAAATAATCAGATTCAGCTTGAGTAATTGCAATTAGTTGATTATGTAATTATTGTCACAGGTCTAGTAACATCCCTCTGTTTATATTGTATGATATGTTCTGTTTTAGTAGCATACATATTATTTGCATATATGTGTGTCTTGCAGAAGGAAACTCCCCTATCTAATGCTGCATTTTGGGCTGCCAGAAAAGGGAACCTGGCCCTCCTTCAGCTGTTGCTGAACAGTGGTCGTGTGGACATCGACTGCAAAGACAGCGTAAGACAGCTTCATCTACATTCAGTATACAACGATTGACTTAGAACACACTGCTTTAAAGACAAACTGTCTTCAAACTGTACCTTATTTTCTTCTTTATGATGATTTTTTGACCAGTATGGCACCTCGGCTTTGATGGTGGCCTCCTACAACGGCCATTATGACTGTGTGAAGGAACTCATAATGCAAGGGGCAGAGATCAACCTGCAGAGGGAGGTAAGACAGTTGTCTCTGTCAGGAGTAGGGCTGTATGAAGGGCTATCTGGGAGAGCTGTTTGTGGTGATATTGAAAGAGTTCTCAAAGGTGTAAAAGACCTGCTCCTTCTGATTGAAGATTTTACTCATGAGGATTGGAATAAGTACTTTGAGTACCTGAAAGGATCAATAGCACCTGCATTATTAATGTGCAAAATATGCATTTGTCATAAAAGTTAAAGGAAATATTTGCCCTGTGTTAGAGAGGCTCAGGTTGAGCAACTTGTATGTGTTTGGATTAGTTTATTCCCTTAAGAAAATACAACACAGTGTTCAGTATTAAGGCATTTCAGAATTTATTCATTAGCATCATTTGTAGTTTTGAAATAATTTGAAACATTACAGCACTCATTTTTCATTTATAACTGGACAATAATGTTTTTTTGTAAACATTAATAGTTCTTTTTAAGAAGGTTTTGACCTTGTAGAGACATTGGGCTGGTCCCCATTTGATAATTTTATAAGAAAAACTGTAGCTTTATTTAAAATGAAAAGAAAACACTAAAGGTTTCATGTTGAATGCTGAGGGTAAGGTTAGCTATAGCTATAGCTGATGATGGTCATCAGTGGATGGTCCTCACAAGAATAGTAAGACAAACGTGTGTGTGTGTGTGTGCGCTTGTGATTGTTTCTTCAGACAGGTTCTACAGCCCTGTTCTTCGCAGCACAGCAGGGACATGATGACATTGTTAAGCTCCTGTTTGAGTTCGGAGCTTCCACAGAATTCCAGAACAAGGTATTCAAATAAAATGTGTTTAAAGTGCAGCTTAATTACAAAAACGTAACTGTGTATGGCCCAAAGTTTGGGGCCTTTAAAGTGATCAGCAATCTGAGTCACTCTGTAAATTAATACAGATACTGTATGTATCCTGTATCTATGCAAAGTCAGTTTAAAAATAAGTGTTTTGACAGTGAATACAAGCTTTGCAGAAATATATAGTCTGCTTTTTATAAGATGAGATGGGGGAAAAAGTGAGTCAGAGAGTCAAGCCCTAGCAATTAGGAGTCAGGAAATCTGCTGACCAGTATTACCAGTGAGCTAATACTTGCTTTGGCTGCACAGTGCTAGACAGCATGGATCTGCATTAATTATAGAGATTACTTTTTTCAATAGTAAGTATTGTCTGTTCTGCAAAGACAACTGGAGTGCAAAAACTGTAGCTATTTCTTTACTGTGCTTTGCCATGAATCATTATGTCATGTTTGTTATTATTTTTATTGATTCTAACAACCATTTGGATATGACATGCCAAATAATTTCTTATAGAAGTGTTATTATTATTGTGCTTATATTTTTCTCTCGTTCTTCCACACAAATAAATGGATAATAGGACTGGATTCAGGGATCTGCTGCACATGACAGCAGATATATTTGATTTCCTCTCATACTCTGATTGGCTGTTTCTTAGCAATCTCTTTGTGCTAGTTATAGAGTGGTTCGCACCATCTGATTCACTGCAGAAAAAATCAAACATGATTTAAAATATCAGAGCACTGAGCACAATTAATTTGCAACCTGAGAAAATCACAGCACTGAATGGTGTGTCTGTGTGTCTGTGTGTGTGTGTGTGTGTGTGTGTGTGTGTGTGTGTGAATTTTGGGGGGTGTTGTAAGTCAAGCCAATATACTATTATTGCAACTGAAGATTTTTGTTGTTTGATTTTAGAAAAGCTTGGACACTATGTTGGCCATACAGACTTTTGGGACCATATTCACAAAAGTGCCACCCTTTTTTTGCTGTGTTTCCTGCAGGACAGTGGCACGGCCTTGTGTGCCGCCTGTCAGAGTGGTCACTCGAAAGTAGTGGAGCTGCTGCTCAAGAATGGAGCCAACATCCATGACCAGCTCACTGTTAGTTCACTCTCTTCAATTTGAACATGCCTACCCGTTTCCCTATTTATAACTGCCTGTAGGGCTTGAGTTGCCTCAGTGACTCTCAGGTTGCTGCCACGTCACCGGGTGTGAACCGCTGTCGGGAATCTATTTTGGACCGAAGCCTAAAAACCATCAACACAAACCAAATTAGTTATTTAGATGTAAACAAATACCACTGGGGATGAGGGGTGGAAGGACTAAACTAAAAAAAACTCTTAATTTTAAAGCATGCTAGAAGCAAAAGTATGTTATGAGCTAGTTTAATCAGATATAATTCAATTAAAGTTACTTTAAGTGTATAGTTTTTTTTGTACATTTATCTTGTTTGTGCACTGCTGCAAACATAGACACACATATACTTATAGAATAATGTATGTATAATTTAATATATGTCAATCTATTTCATAGAGGCTTTCCCTCAGTGTTTTATATATACAGTAGTACCTCGATCTACGAGCAGCTCCATCTACGAGATTTTCGACCTACGAGATGGAA
>JAFFST010045915.1:25442-44221 GCA_022414735.1 Noturus placidus | reverse complement strand
TAGCTGATACAGTATCGATACGTAAGTACCCACAGAATTACCTGTTCAATGTCTATTTTCTTCTTTTATGATTACAGTACAGTACAGGTATTTAAACTGCATTAATTACACATAGGTTTGTATGGAAAAACATGCCTTTTTATATGTAGTACAGAGTTTTGGGAGAATTTTAAAGGGTTGGAACCAATTAAATTTTTTTTCCTTTATTTTAAATGGGAATAATTCGATCGACTTACGAGATGATCGACGAACGAGCTAGGTTATGGAACGAATTAATCTCGTAGGTCGAGGTACTACTGTACAAGCATATATTTTAACCACTTTGTCTGTTTAGCACACAATCACTCTCCTATCACATTTCAGGACGGTGCCACTCCACTGTTCTTAGCCTCTCAGGAAGGTCATGTGACCATCGTCCGTCAACTGTTGTCATCTGGCGCCAAAGTAAACCAGCCTCGCGAGGTGAGGGGATCCATTCTTCACCCTCTCTTTAATGCATTATGTATACAGCTAGCGATTGTTTTGTTCCAGTGGTATGACATGCTTTTGTGTGCCTGTATGCTATACTTTGTTATCTTGATCATGCATCTTGTCTGGTTTATCTGCTTCTCTATATTTACTTTACACCTCAGGATGGCACCACACCCCTGTGGATAGCAGCCCAGATGGGACACAGCGAAGTTGTGAAAGTTCTGCTACTGCGTGGTGCTGACCGAGATGCGGACAGAAACGTATGGCTCTATCTAACTGGCAAAATTAGTTTGGTGAAAAATCTAATTTACATATTTCCCTTACTGATGTAATTGTGTTGCTCAAAAGCCAGACCTCCAACTGTTACAAATTGCTGACACTAAAGACTGCTTACATAAATGCTAAATAAACACCTAATCAGAAAATTATCATATCAGCAGTTATACAGAAATTAATAATTAGTTTTGTGGATCATCTGCCACCCATGTGTAAGTTGTTACTATAGAAACTATAATGGAATTATTTTCAGAGCTGCTATTATAGAAAATTAATCAACACCTTCTGACCAGTCAGATTTTCAAATTCAGCAGCATTGTGCTATATGAAATGGGAATAATATAGTTCTACATTGAACTTAATAAAAAAAAAAAAAAACAATTCTGCATGCAATATGCCTTAAGCACAGTAAAAATTTCACTAGTTGTCTGACTCATTTGCGTCTTAATTATTGGGTGGGGTTTTTCTCATTTCCTCCTGAAAGGATGGCTCCACTGCACTTTTTAAAGCTGCACACAATGGACACTGCAATGTCATAGAAGAGCTCCTAAAGTTCAGCCCATCTCTTGGCCTTTTGAAGGTAGGAGATAACTTGTTCAAATTGTTCCTGCATTTGAGATTATCTACAACTACTACATAGTGCACTGAGTTGGTTTATTACATTAATACTTTATAACCTGACCATGTGTATAATATCTATTGCTGTTCTTGCAGATGTGAATTCTGGAGACATATTTTCTCTCTGTTTTAAATAACGGGTTGTCTGTTTAGAACGGTTCCACGGCTCTTCACGCTGCAGTCATGGGTGGAGATCTGAAAACTGTGATTCTTCTGCTGAAAGCAAATGCCGATCCTGCTTTACGTAATAAGGTGTGTGATAGGTGTATAAAGGTTTAAATCTGCATGATGATTCAAAACAGTGGTGTATGGAGCAGAAGTTGGGAATACATTTTTTTGACTGCATCTATAAAGCCTGATTTAAAAACATTATTAACTCGGATTGCTTTAGCGCTGTGCATTTTCCACCCTCCCTTTCTTAGTGCCAACCATTTCTAGTGAGAGAGGCGTGGCCAGTGTGCCTGTCTGACACAATGAAGGAAGTCTGGCATATGGGGTTGCGGGAAAAAGTTTACATACAAATAGGACTAAAGTCATTCAGACTTTTTCACAACTCCACACATTTCATGTCACATGTCACCTTACATGTCATGTGTCAATTTGGGTTTATCCAAAGCGCTTTATACTGTGTCTCATTCACCAACGGTAGCAGAGCTGCCATGCAAGGTGCTAACTTGCCATCAGGAGCAATTTGGGATTGTGTCTTGCCCAAGGACACTTCGGCATGTGAAGTCATGTGGGCTAGGAATCGAACCGCCGACCCTACAGTTAGTGGACAACCAGCTCTACCTGGTCTACCTGAGCCACAGCCACCCCAGATGGGACACAGCGAAGTTGTGAAATTTCTGCTACTGCTATATCAGATATTTAGAGGGTCAATTGTTTGTATACACTTTGTTCAAATTTGGTGGCTGTAGAACCCCGGTGTGTGTGTGTGTGCGCGTGCGTGTGTGTGCGCGTGCGTGTGTGTGCGCGCTATGCCACACCATCTCTTACTCTCATTACGGCAGCCACAGAAAGCACACATAAGTAGACTGGCGGTAATCCGACACAAGTGAGAATCATCACACGTTACCTGCTGGTTCATCCCAACTCCTTTCTCTCAACCACACCCCTGCTGTCACAGTGGCATTGCCTATTAATCGCTTGAACTTGAATCAAACACTTTGGGTAGCTTCCCATAAGCTTCTGACAATACTTTGCTGAAATTTTTTGCTAATTTCTCCTGACAAAAGTGGTGTAACTCTGTCAGTCCTTGCTTAGA
Organism: Noturus placidus; assembly: GCA_022414735.1. Taxonomy (NCBI): domain Eukaryota; kingdom Metazoa; phylum Chordata; class Actinopteri; order Siluriformes; family Ictaluridae; genus Noturus; species Noturus placidus. Next base: position 41,592 of record JAFFST010045915.1, on the reverse strand, counting down.
CACACGTTTTAATTTTTTGGCTGATGTCTTGAAGATTTGCTTCAGCATTTCTTAATAATCCTACTTCACAATGCCATCAATTTTCTGCAGTGCATCAGTCCCGTTTCCAGCTAAACACCACCACAACATGATGCAGCCACCGCCATGCTTCACAGTTGAGATGATGTTCTTCAGATTAAAAGCCTCAACCTTTTTCCTTTATACATAGCTCTGATTGTTATGGCCAAACAATTCAAATTGTGTTTCATCTGAAGAGAACACTAATCCAAAGTGTCATCACCTGTAAACTTCAGTTTGACTTTTTTATGCCAGTCTTTGAATAGGGATTTCTTCCTTGCATGACAGCTTTTCATGCCATGGCAATGTAGTACTCTCTTAATGGTGGATATACATATTTTGGTACCTGATGCCTCCAACTCCTTCACCAGTTCCTTTGTTGTTGCCTTGGGGATCATTTGGTGTCTCAGTGAAGGAGATATAGGCTCTGTGATTGTCAGTTAAGGAGGAATGATTTCTGTGCTCGCCATACCCAGTGATAGAGGCCTGAAATTTCGATTGATTAAACATAATTAACTACTTCAGATTTTGGTGTAATTGCATTTCAAGTAAAAATTTGCAGGAAGTTTGTTTGTGTTTAAACATAAATCAGTATTTATTTAAAATAATGTATTGCATAGTTCATATTTGAATGATGACCTATCATGCGAGTTATATAGCAACAGCTACAGCATATTTCATGAGATTTTTCAGGTCCAAACAATTTAGATGAACAAACGTCAGCTTGAGGTATTATGTGTTCTGCTATGGCTTCTTCTCATCAGTCCCTGTGAAAGAGGTGTGGCCTCTGTGCCTGTCAATCCCAATGAAGGAGGTGTGGCCTCTGCAGTTATTATTTTTACATTATGCTGTTTGTTATTTGAATAGATCAGTATGCTTAACAAGACTGTTAGTTATAAGTCATATGCATGAGTAGGCTGCACATTGATTTGAACAAACAAGAAGTGCCACTAAACAAGTTAGTGAACAAATTCTTTAACTGAATCCAGTCAAGTGACTCAACACTAAAAATACTTCAAAACTTTTACTTATAATCAGAATTTTTAGAACTAATGATTGTGTTTTTAATAATAAGTTATATTTCAACAGAATAATGACCTACCAGAGGATCTCACAAAGAACGAGCGCATCCTGAGGATTCTGCAGCCGCAGATCTTAAATGGAGGAAGTTGATGACTGTTCCTCTTAGAGTTTTATAGCTTTTGGTTTTTGTGGCTGATGAATATGCACTACACCAAGCCAAAAACTGCAACCACAATTTGTTTTAATGGTGACTGATTGTATTTGCAGCTTTAAAACTTCTACAAGAAACTCGTAATTGCACATAAAACAAGATTATTCTTCGTCGTGTGGAAAAGTTTACAAGCAGTAAATCAGTTCAATTTAGCTTCTTACCATTTAGGTCACAACACATCTGTAGCAGGAATAATGTATGGCACAGTTCAGTTCCCTGCTATATATATATATATATATATATATATATATATATATATATATACAGTATATATATATATATATATACAGTATATATTACTCCATGTTTTGGAATTGTTTCTTCCATTGCAGCTTCCAACAAGTTTCTCTATATTAAATTTACTTATTTTTATTAAATATTAGGATAGAAAAAAATAATTCTATTTATTATTGCGAAACTCATCATTTAATGAAGTTTGCTAACTGTGTTCCTTATGACAAAGAAATATCAATCCCAGTCTAGCCATATAACTCAGCCTGGTGGCATCTTATAGCTGTGTAAGCTTAAAGCTTTATGTGCAGTATTTTTGTTTAAATTCATTTTCTTCTGAAATACAGTTCAGATGTTGCATTTGGTATTCTAAATTGTTTAACAACCGGTGCTGTAAAATTGTAAAGTTTTTTGCAAAATGTGCCTGTGAAAGTATGTCAAACTGTATATTTGTGAAATAAATACTGCAATGAAATATAAGTGGAAATGTGTTTCTAAAGAGGTTTTGTACTCGCTGTGTAGCCACACTTTTTAATATGGGATCTGTGAAAAGGATTAGGGGACCCTTATTTGTTATAGTGGTATAATGACAATTCTAATGTTAAAAAAAAAAAAAAAAAAAAGTGGAATTTTCAGGAATAAAAAAAAACTGTATGGCTTCAATAAAAACAATATTATTGTACATATTTAAATAACGAGTCTAATGTCTGATTGGTTGGATAATGTTCATAAACGTTTTTATTTATTTATTTATTTATTTATTACAGTTACAGGAGTCCCTAGCTGCATTATGTGTGATTTTAAATACTGTTTATGTGTAAGGGAGCCATTTCTGATTTGGAAGGCGTCAGATTAGGTGCTTCACTCTTATTGGCTCGGCGTCTGAGGCGTCATGAAGTATGCGGAAGTAGAGAAACCGCACAGATTGGGGAAAATAGTTCACCGGGAAAGGACACTAAAGGCTTTAAAACGCTGAAACTGAATATTATCATAGTATATTTAGTGTGTGTGGAACAATGTAGTAGCAAGCAGGGAAACTTATAATATATTCAAACCGTGTTTTCAGTTTTTACAAAGAGTAAAGTTCAGCTGAAACATCACGACTGCGATGGCTAATAGTAATTTACAGGCAAGTCTCTTATCAGGATAACATTACGTAAACAATTGTGTACTACTAATAAGTTCCGTGTGAAATATATTTCGATTCATTAAACATATAATGAACTACTTAAGATTTTGGTGGAATTGCATTTCAAGTAAAATGAGCAGGAAGTTCGTTTGTGATAAAAAAAAAAAAAAAAATCAGTATTTATTAAAGAAAGAAAAGAAAACAGCCGCATTGTTCATAATTGACTGATGACCTAAACATGTGAGTTATATAGGAAGAGCTACAGCATGTTTCAAGAAATGTTTTCAGGTCCAAACACTTTAGATAGAGAAACTTCATCTTGAGTTATTATTGTGTGTTCTGGTATGCGACATGTCCAAACTAGTCAAACCAGTCCTATTGCTGTTTTTTCTTTCACCAAAAAAAAGGTATATACTACTGACAACTCGTGGTTTAAAACAATATCAACATGACCCTTCAGTCACACTTCCCTGCTGGAAAAACCCCAATAGAAACCCTCAAAGAATTTGTAATGGTCTTATAGTGGGAATTGTATTGGTTTTAATGGAGACTGTAATGGTCCCTGTTGGTCTCTACTGGTAACTTGTTGCCTTCTATTGGTGGAATGTTATGTCTAGTGGATACCATTTAAGGACGAATAATGGTAATGTTTTAATGGTTAGCTTGTGGTTTGTGATGGTATTTGTTGTGGAAACCACTTGATTTACTGTGATGGTTTCTATTGGGGGTTTTTCAGCAGGGTTGGTCTGCTTTAGGTATTATGGGTGCGAACTTCAGCACAGTATGATTTGGACAATGATTTGATACATGACAATATCACTGAATCTGATAGGGTATGATTTTGATTCATAAGTCAACAACTGGATGTTTGCTGATACCACTGAACCTGCAATGAATCGAGTTGATTGAATAATAAATTATAGTCCATAATAATTTCTTTATAATCTGTAGTAATTAAATTATGATTGTTGTATAGATTAATGTCAGTCGTTGCCTTTTAAATTTATAGATCAATCCAAATTGTTATGCCCCTAACAGTCATAGGCGAGCCAGGGGAGCCAGTGCCACTCTGACAACAAGAATACTAGTAATTTGGTAATTATTACAGATATAGCCTGATTACTATTTTTTGCAGTTACAGTGCCAAAAAAGCAGATTTTGTAGTCAGACCCTTGAGCTAAGTTGCAAGGAAATGGAACAAGGTGCAATTGACACTAGAAGAATAACAAGCGAGATGTCGATAGTGGTAAAGAATAAATAAAATCTCATCGTACTACTTTAGTTTTTTAGGTCTAACACAGTCATTTAATGTTATTCAAAATATTGCGTTTGTATAAACTTGCCCTTAATGTAATTTAGCTAGATCAGAAAATGCTTCATGGCTGTTGCGTGACACGTATCTATATATTTTATTTTTCTCTATATTTCGTTTCACTGACAATAGTTAAATCAATTCTGAACATGAACTTCCTGAAAAATAAATGACGTTCTTCCTTTTTTGTGCAATAGAAAGCCATTGACTTGGCCACTAAGGCCTCAGAGGAGGACAAGGCTAAAAACTACGAGGAAGCTTTGCGCCTCTATCAGCATTCTATTCAATATTTTCTACACGCAGTGAAGTGTAAGTGAAGCACTGTGTGAATTAAGCTTATTAACCTCAGCTTGACTGTATTTACCTAAAGTTCTCAATGTCTAAACTACCTAATACTTTTCCTACTCAACCTGATTTGGCTCTTACACCAAATCTCACTAAGCAGCCAGGTGTAAACCAGGTCCCAGATAACAAACTGAATCCTTACGTGGATTGAGTCCTTTATCTGTCATCTGTGGAATGTGGAAATTTAGATAAAATGCTGAATTGCACTGTACTCTGTCCTTCAGATGAAGCTCAGTGTGAAAAGGCCAAGCAAAGCATCAGGGCGAAGTGTAAAGAGTACCTGGAGAGAGCTGAGCAGCTGAAGGAACATCTGAAAAAGACAGAAAAGCAGACACCTACCAAGCCTGTCAAAGTGTCCAATGACAAAGGGTCAGTCTTGCTGCACAAACCAGCTGTTGAATTCACCAGCATTAGGATCCGTAGGCTCTTTATTAACCAAAATGTCTTTTGACAGGAATGACAGTGATGATTCAGAGAAGAAGAAATTGCAGAATCAACTTCAAGGTGTGTGGGGTTTCTAAGATGCATTTAACATCTTGTTGTGGCTAGTTTTGTTTCAATCGGAGACTTTAAGCAAGCACAAATCGATGATTTTGTAATGTTCTTCAATTTTATTATGAAACGTCACAGTGTTGCATTAATAAAGAGTGTGTCGTGTATGTAGATATTAGGTATTGTTATGTTTTGCAGGTGCCATTGTCATGGAGAAGCCAAACATTAAGTGGAATGATGTTGCTGGCTTAGAAGGAGCCAAAGAGGCGCTGAAAGAGGCAGTCATTCTACCCATTAAATTTCCACACCTTTTCACAGGTACAAAACAAACACATGGAGGCTGTGGCTCAGTCGGTAGAGCGGGTTGTCCACTAATCCACTAATCGTGGGGTTGGTGGTTCGAATCCCGGCCCAGGTGATCCCATGCCGAAGTGTCCTTGGGCAAGACACTGAACCCTAAGTTGCCCCCGATGGCAAGCTAGTGCCTTGCATGGCAGCTCTGCAACCATTGGTGTGTCAGTGTGCTCTCATTTGTAAGTTGCTTTGGATAAAAGCGTCTGCTAAATGAATAAATGTAGATTCTGCTCCATTAAAAAAAAAAATGAGTGAGCATAGAAAACACATTTAATTTATTTAGTAATAGTGCTCAGATGAAGCTATTTATCAGCACAGAAATGTCCATGTATTATTTTAATCATAATAATAACTAACATAACAAATGACCCTTGTCAAACGTTTGCATACCCTTGTATTTCAGGCCTATTAAAACTCACTCAAGTATATTGGTATTGCTGGCTTGGTTAATAATCTGCTCCTATGACTTGATTGTAACCAGTGTCTCACCTCATGGGAATTTTAAATTTCAATTCACATTTGAGATTTGAAGTTAAATAAACTCATGAGAGATTCACTAAATTCATGAGGGATATTAAACATGACCGAGATTCTGGTGCATCACCCCATTTGTATGTTTTAACTGTTTGGTTGCGTTTAGTGGTGGAGTTATATCATTTTAACAATAGAATTAAATGTTTGAAGGGATATTGTCTTTCACATTGTCCATAAGACATGTTGATCTCTATACTGATCAAAATAATTGTCCTGAACACTTTCCCATGTCCAAAAACCTAAGCTGCAAAGTGGTAATTTTACAATATTTACCTCTGACTGGTATAAAGAACAGACACTTGAGACACCATCCATAAATTATAAGACGAATAGTTTTGGTTCTAAAATCTGATTGGTTCAAAGCCATTGTAAGATCCTTGTGCCCACCTGTGACCACATCACAATAATTTTATACTAATGCACCAGATTTTGAACCAATGAAACCATAACAATTAAGCTGCCATATTCTTATTTTTTTTTTATTTGCTGTTTTATAAAAGTGAAAAGCCATGCAAGGGCATTCTTCACAGTTATTTTCTTATGGGTAAGGAAGTAGTCTGCTTTGTGTTGTGCCTAAGAATGCCTTTATTGGTGATAAAAATCACTGTAATACATGCCTTCTTATGGCTTATTATTGCATTAATAATTGTCTTTTCAGAAAACTGCACCATATTCAGTGATTACACTCCTATTTTAATCTGTTGAGGTGAAGCATCTTTTATAAACCTACCTGTTAGTATAGAAATGGTAAGCTAGTGTTATATAAAATTAAGCAACACTATCTACCCAGTCAGATTCGAGAATTTAACTGTGCTGTGATATAACAACAAATTTTGTTCTGTCATAACTGTTTTCTGATCATCTGATCAGATCATGTGACAGCAGTGATGTAAATATTAATAGAACTTCTATCAAAATGAACAATGATGATGGTAAAGAGCAGTCCTGTTATATGAAACAATAACAATGTAAAGCATTAACTTTGAGGTCATTTTCAGTAATGGAGGAAAAAGCAAGACTTTTTTAGTAATTGAATAGTGTTTGAGCCTCTGTTCAGTTTGCACATTTACTCATGCAGCAGATCCTCTATGTTTATTTGTATTCCTTTATGTTTGAGCTGAAATTGTAACCGTACAATCTCTCACTCCCAGGAAAGAGAACTCCATGGAGAGGGATCTTGCTTTTTGGTCCTCCAGGTACAGGGAAATCGTACTTGGCTAAAGCAGTGGCCACTGAGGCCAACAACTCAACCTTCTTCTCCATCTCCTCTTCCGATCTGGTGTCCAAATGGCTGGGAGAGAGTGAGAAGTAAGTCCTGGTGCCACACATGATTAAAGCGGCATGTTTAAGTAGCATGGTCATGGCACACTGCAACCTGAATATTATGAACAGGAATAAACGGGGAGCCTTATGAGGAAAAATTAGAAATCCAGCTGTAGTGGTACATGCAACATGTACATACAACACAGGTCCTAATAATCTCCGCTTCTTCCTCCTCCAGATTGGTGAAGAACCTGTTTACCTTGGCTCGGCAACACAAACCCTCCATCATCTTCATCGACGAGATCGACTCTCTGTGTGGCTCCAGGTCTGATAATGAGAGCGAAGCAGCTCGCCGAATAAAGACTGAGTTCCTGGTCCAGATGCAAGGGGAGTTGAGGGGTGGAGACAGGGCTGGTATTTTTCATTCAGTGATTTAAAATATTACATGGCTAATCTGTTTTTTTTTTTTTCTTTCTTTTTTTTTCTGTAACTGTAGGTGTTGGAAATGATAATGAGGGTGTTCTGGTGCTTGGAGCAACCAATATTCCTTGGACTTTAGATTCTGCCATCAGAAGAAGGCAAGGAGTCACTATATTTAAAAGAAAAATATGAATTTAAACAGACTGTATTCATTTGTATCCATATTCCAGTTTGAACAGGAAGCTTTCTCTTATTAAGGATTTTCTTTAATTGACTACGTTTGCATGGACAGCAGTAATCTAATTATTGACCTTAATCTAAGTAAGATAATAACGTGATTAAGGTGTTTACGTGAGTCGCTTTTAGAATACACCTGTCATTTTCCCGTTTTACATGTTATAGCTCATAATTAGATTTACAACCCTCGTCATTAGGTCACCAGGCCACGCCGTTCGACGTCCCTCCAGAATTTCACATATCGCTATACAGTTCGTCTATGTTACGGTACCGTATACAGTTTTGGGTGTTTTTATTAAAAAAATTTTTGAACGCTTTTAGTGCAGTTAATTATTTGTCATGCTGTACATGCTAATAGACAACTGCTTGAAGCCGTATAGACAACTGTTTGAAGCCGTGGGTAGTGTCCCCCTACAGGCCTATAGTAGGAAAGTATGCGATTTGGGATGCGGCCAAACTCTCTTGTTCAACGTAAAACGTAAAACTGCCATGTGTGATCATGTCCTGTCGCAAAATGTGGTGAAAACTCTCACACGGCATTCATAATGTGAATGTGTTTACATGTCTGTAATACACATCCATAATACGACTAAAACAGGAGTACTCCACCTGTCTTAATTTGATTAGAGCTTACTTAGATTATGACCTTAATTAGATTAAGGTTGGTGTTTACATGGTAGTTTCTTAATCAAAGTATGGTCTTAATTAGATTAAGAGTGGATTATTTATATTCCTCTTTGGCACAATGGCTGTTTTGTCCAAAAACTATTTGAAATGTTGTCTCATCGGACCACAAAACACGATTCCACTGTGCTACTGTCCATCTATGAGACCGAGCCCCGAGAAGTCAGCGGCACTTCTGGACAGTGTTGATGTATATCTTCTGCTTTGCATAGTAAAGCCTTAACTTGCATCTGTGGATATAGCGGCGAATGGTGTTGAATGAGAAAGATTTACAAAAATATTCTCGAGCCCATGTCAGGAAAGTGGTTGTGGCGCAGTTGGTAGAGCGGGTTGTCCACTAACCGTAGGGTTGGCGGTTTGATTCCCGGCCCACGTGACTCCATACCGAAGTGTTCTTGGGCAAGACACTGAACCCTAAGTTGCCCCCGATGGCAAGCTAGCACCTTGCATGGCAGCTCTGCTACCATTACCACTGCTACGCCGCTATATCCACAGATGCAAGTTACCATTGGTATGCGAGTGTGTGTGAATGGGTGAATGAGACACAGTGTAAAGCGCTTTGGTTAAAAGCGCTATATAAGTGCGCCATTTGCCATTTTTATTTATATCCATTACAGACTCATGACTGTTTTTAAGACAGCGACATCTGAGGGATTGGAGGTCACGTGCATTTAGAAGTAGTTTTTAGCTTTGCCCTTTTAGCACCGAGATTTGACCGGATTCCTGAAGCATTATTCGCTGAAGCATTTGTCTTTTGGCAGATTGGCGAGCCTCGACCCATCCTTGCTCTTGAAGGACTAGGCCTTTTATGGAGACTCCTTATATACTAGGATTAGACGATTGCATTACCTTCTTATGTTTCACATCACCTTCTTATTTTACCTTGTAACAGCACTGTTAGTCCTAAATTTCCCCTGTCCCAACTTTTTTGGAACATGTTACATACGTCAATTTCAAAATAAATCTTCAAAAAACTATGCAGTTGATTAGGTAAAGCATCAAATACCTTGTCTTTATACTTTTGTTGTTTAAATACAAGTCAAAGTACATGTACAAATCACTCCTCTTTATTTGTATTAGCATTTTCCATACTGTCCCAATTTTTTCAGAATTGGGGTTGTAACATCACTGTGTCGGGATGTACTGTACCTGGATTCATGCATGTCTATACTGATGCTACTGTCAGACTTTATGCATCACTACTATGTTTGTATGCCTTAGGTTTGAGAAGCGTATCTACATCCCACTTCCCGAGCAGCATGCACGATCATTCATGTTCAAGCTCAACCTTGGTACAACACCCAACAACCTCACTGATGATGACTTCATCACGCTGGGACAGAAGTCTGAGTCCTATTCAGGTGCCGACATCAGCATCATTGTCAGGGACGCTCTCATGCAGCCCATCCGCAAAGTGCAGATGGCCACTCACTTCAAAAAGGTAGGTGAGGACATACCTGATGAAGTTTAGAGATGTCTGAAGTTGTGTTTCTGAATTTTCGAGATTGATCAGTGTGATTTAAAATATATTTTTTTTTACCAAATGCATTAATGGTTAGAAATTGGATTATTAAACAAGTTATCAACATGCTAATTGTTCAGAGCCCAGTTTCCCCAAAACATTCAATTTAACCAGGTATTTGTGAAATAATAATTTGATTGTTTTCTTTCTACAGAAGCATTATGTGAATAAAAAAAATCTTTGTGCATATTAAAGTAGAGACCACTAGCAAGGGGCTAACAATCTCATAGTGTACCACTCAGTAGACTAGTGTATCTGTACTTGACACCGCTCTGTGCATCTTTGATTATGATTTAAAATACAGTGCAGAGAGTGAAACCATCACCCCTGATAGCTTGTGATGTGTTTGTTTTACCCAATCTGTGTATTTCATGTTATTTAATTTGGGTATTTTGTTCCCCAGCTTTTCAAAAAGTAAAATATGTAGTGTTCGCACACTTGCAATAGGGGCTGAGCAGACACCCTGCATAGCTTACTTTCGCCCAACATAACTGAGTCTGAAATATAAAAATACAGAGAAACGCACAAATACCTCAGTCACTATCTGGCTAACGTGTTTTCCAGCTAAACAACTGGGCAATAGCAACTCCACAATGAGTATAAATAGACTGACCATCTTCAACAAGAAAAAAACTTTCACTCCTGAATCTCTTTTAGTATTATATTGACTCTCACTCTCACTGCCATTTGCTTTGTTTACATGCTTGCACTCTCTCCCTGATTTCCCTGATGTCACTATAGAGTTGGACTTCTTTTGTGCCTGAATTTGGGGTGTGATCTGAGTTTGCTTTGGTTTCAAGTGTTCTGAGCTGACATATGGCATGATGTGTGTACAGATTTCTGAATTATTTTCAGCTACTTGTCGATTTCTGTAATACTTTCTTTTTTATGTACAGACACGTGGAAAAACTTGGAATAACCAGGATGTAACAATGGATGACCTATTGACACCTTGCTCTCCGAGTGACCCAAAGGCAGTAAAAATGACATGGGTAGATATGGAAGCTGATAAACTGCTGGAGCCCATAGTCAGCATGGTGAGAATGAAATACAAAGCATTATGATATAAAAATAGTATGTTTCATATAATTAAATATACTATATGTTGGTTATACTATATACAGTATCTCACGAAAGTGAGTACACCCCTCACATTTTTGTAAATATTTGATGATATCCTTTCATGTGACAGCACTGAAGAAATGACACTTTGCTACAATGTAAAGTAGTGAGTGTACAGCTTGTGTAACAGTGTAAATTTGCTGTCCTCTCAAAATAACTCAACACACAGCCATTAATGTCTAAACCGCTGGCAACAAAAGTGAGTACACCCCTAAGTGAAAATGTCCAAATTGGGCCCAATTAGCCATTTCTTTCCCTGGTGTCATGTGAATTGTTAGTGTTACAAGGTCTCAGGTGTGAATGGGGAGCAGGTGTGTTAAATTTGGTGTCATCGCTCTCACACTCCCTCATACTGGTCACTGGAAGTTCAACATGACACTTCATGGCAAAGAACTCTCTGAGGATCTGAAAAAAAGAATTGTTGCTCTACATCAAGATGGTCTAGGCTATAAGAAGATTGCCAAGACCCTGACACTGAGCTGCAGCACGGTGGCCAAGACCATACAACGGTTTAACAGTGAAGGTTCCACTCAGAACAGACCTCGCCATGGTCGACCAAAGAAGTTTTGAGTGCATGTGCTCAGCTTCATATCCAGAGGTTGTCTTTGGGAAATAGATGTATGTGTGCTGCCAGCATTGCTGCAGAGGTTGAAGGGGTGGGGGTTAGCCTGTCAGTGCTCAGACCATACACCACACATGGCATCAAATTGGTCTGTATGGCTGTCGTCCCAGAAGGAAGCCTTTTCTAAATATGATGCACAAGAAAGCCCACAAACAGTTTGTTGAAGACAAGTAGATTAAGGACATGGATTACTGGAACCATGTCCTGTGGTCTGATGAGACCAAGATAAACTTATTTGGTTCAGATGATGTCAAGTGTGTGTGGCGGCAACCAGGTGAGGAGTACAAAGACAAGTGTGTCTTGCCTACAGTCAAGCATGGTGGTGGGAATGTCATGGTCTGGGGCTGCATGAGTGCTGCCGGCACTGGGGAGCTATAGTTCATTGAGGGAACCATGAATGCCAACATGTACTGTGACATACTGAAGCAGAGCATGATCAGTATGCAGTATTCCAGCATGATAACGACCCCAAACACACCTCCAAGATGACCACTGCCTTGCTAAAGAAACTGAGGGTGAAGGTGATGGACTGGCCAAGCATGTCTCCAGACCTAAACCCTATTGAGCATCTGTGGGGCATCCTTAAACGGATGGTGAAGGAACACAAGGTCTCCAACATCCGACCAGCTCTGTGATGTCATCATGGAGGAGTGGAAGAGGACTCCAGGGGCAACCTGTGAAGCTCTGGTAAACTCCATGCCCAAGAGGGTTAAGACAGTGCTGGAAAATAATGGTGGCCTCACAAAATATTGACACATTGGGCCCAATTTGTACATTTTCACTTAAGGGTGTACTCACTTTTGTTGCCAGCGGTTTAGACATTAATGGCTATGTGTTGAGTTATTTTGAGTGGACAGCAAATTTACACTGTTACACAAACGGCACACTCACTACTTTACATTGTAGCAAAGTGTCATTTCTTCAGTGTTGTCACATGGAAAATATCTATAATGTTTACAAAAATGTGAGGGGTGTACTCACTTTTGTGAGATACTGTAAGTTGGTTAAAAGCTCTTTCTCAGTTACACACTATGCCAAAGTTGAAAGACATTCCAGAAATGATGAAGAAGGTGATCGAAATATATCAGTCTGGGAAAGGTTACAAAGCTATTTCAAATATATTTGAAATTTATCTCCAAATGCAAAACCTCTGTGCAGTAATGAACCTTCACAGAAGTGGCAGACTTCCAAATTTTTCTAAGAGTACAGCAACTACTCATCCAGCAAATCACAAAAGAGCCAAGGACAACATCAAAGAGCCTGCAAGCCTCTCTTGCATCAATAAAGGCTGAGAATGTGTGGTGCACTGTTCATGACTCCACTATCAGACTCTGGGCAAACATGACATCAAGAATGTTGAGGTGAAAACCACTGCTAACCCAGAAGAACATTAAGGCTCATCTGAATTTTTCCAAAACACATCTTGATGATCCTCAAACCTTTTATGAGAATGTTCTGTGGATTGATGAGTCGAAAGTGGAACTGTTTGGGAAAACAGGGGTCCCGTTACATGTGGCATTATCAGAAGTGTTTGGTTACAGTTGCTGCTAAAGCTAGCACAATTAGACTTTACACTTACAGTGGTGTGAAAAAGTGCTTGCCCCCTTTCTCATTTCCTGTTCCTTTGCATGTTTGTCACACTTAAGTGTTTCGGAACATCACACCTTCATTTACAAATTGCATTTTGTGTTTACTTGTGTTGTCCTTGACTATTGTTTAAATTGGTTTGATGTTCCGAAACACTTGAGTGTGACAAACATGCAAAGGAACAGGAAATGAGGAAGGGGGCAAACACTTTTTCACACCACTGTAAGTGGGCGATTAGTTTTTCACATGGGTGATGGGTGTTGGATTGTTTTCTTTTCTTTTTTTTTTTGCTTCAATAAAAAAACACTAATGTATATTTACTCAGGTCATCTTTGTTTTTATGTTGTATTTAATTTGAAGATCTAAAACTATTTAGTATGAGACACAAAAACATAAGAAATCAGGATGGGGCAAATATTTTTTCACACCACCTTTAGAGTTGCTAAGAATTTTAATTAATCATCTAGATGGTTGTTTTGAATATGGATAGTTCTAAACACAATCATCAATGACATCTGGGGAACTATTTAGTATGAGATATACACACAAATTTCATAGCACTGTCTATCATGAGATCATCATCATGCCATCATGATGTTCACACTTGTACACAGAATCTCCAAACACATTCAACAGTTTGGTATTACTGCACTGTGCAAGCGAAGCACAATGTAACTACTCACTGGGTTGGAATTGGCTATGAATAATTCTGGTAGAAATTCTTATCACACAGCATCTACATTGTTAGTTTCCATTTTAACCGTTAACATTGTTTATACATTTAAGCAGTGGTCATTGCTAAAATCATTTGTGTATCACGTCTTTTTTTGTGTCTCTGATCTCCAGGAGGACATGCTCAGGTCACTGGAAAAAACCAAGCCCACTGTGAATGATGAAGACCTGAAGAAGCTGGTGAAGTTTACTGAGGACTTTGGCCAAGAAGGCTAACTACACAGCAGACATAAAAACACATAACAAGAACCTTTTGTTTTTTGCTTTTTACATTCCATTTTATCTTTCTACTCAAGGGTTTATTATAAATATTTTTGTAATAACGACCACTCTTTTTGGAATACAGGCTACATAATGTAGCTTCTTGAACTGTCTACCTACATAATATGGTGTTAACAGGGAACTGAGGTAACTTATTTATTATATGTGGAAGTTATATTAGCGAAAATATTAAGCTGTAACTGGGCACTTGCGAAAATGTATTTTTTTCTGCAGTAACTGTGTCTACTGTACATGTACATGACATGCACCTTGTTGCCAGTTTATTAAGTATACCCACTTTGTTTTGACACTCATTAGGAATTTTATCAGATACATTCACCATATACTGTGAATAAGTATTGTAAGTACTCTTTGCCAGGAGATGGTAATTAATTTTAGTCTCCTGCTTTTAATTATTTTTAAAGCTTGAAGAGATTTTATCTGGTTGAAATGATAAATGATATAAATGTAAAAAATTCACATGTAGGTTTATTTAAATCACATGAGACTCAACTCCCAAAATATCAGCGATTTAATACGAGTTCTGTCGGTGTCTGTCTGTATGTGTGTCTGGAATTTGCCTCCTCACTCCTGTTTCATTATTGACCTTTCTGTGTAGAGTGCTATACTCTACAGAGCAGCAGTGAGTGAGACAATAGACCAAATTTATGACTATAATCACTATATCATGCCAACCAATAGATAAAATATGTGAATAGTACATTTAACATAACTGCATTTTTATAGCTAATTTTGATTTTTGCTTTTAATGGTTCTGAGTGGTCTCTTTTGTGGTCCTTTGGGGGGTGGGGTTGTGGCTTAGTGGTTAGCCTGTTTGCCTCACATCTTCAGGGTTGGGGACTCGATTGTCCTGTGTGCGCAGAGTTTGCATCTTTTCCCCGTACTTCGGTGTTTCCTCCAGGTACTCCAGTTTCCTCCCACAGTCCAAATACTCATATTGTAGGCTGATTGGCACTTCCAAATTGTGCTGTGTGAATGTGTGAAATTGTGCCCTGTGATGGGCTGGCCCCTGATCCAAGGTGTCCCCCACCTCGTGTCCTGAGCTTCGTTGGATAGGCTCCAGGCTCCCTCGTGACTCTTGGTACAAAAAAAAGTACAAGTACAGTGGTCCTTTACATTGATAGGGTAGGGGAAGCTGGAACGGTAAGTATTTAATTAATGACTGTAGCCCATATGTTACTGTGTACATATACTGTGTATATGGTATGTTACATGTTGACATTTAAATGTTCAGTGGGTGTAGCTACATGATAAGTATTCCTCATAATTTTTACAAACAAGTGTAAATGTTTATATATATGTTCGGTTATCTTACATTAATGACTACAGCTTTCACAGGGCTTCTGCAGGTCCTTACGAAGTCTTAAAATATCTTAAATTCCTTATTTTAAAAATAAGGCCTTAAATGTCTTAAATACAAGTTTTAACAGTCTTAAAAATTAACCAGTCCGAGACTGTAAAAGAGATTTAGATTTTATTTTGGCTCGTTGCTTTTTGAGATGGTAAACCTGTGTGTGTGCGACTCATCAGTGTTTTAAAGCGGCTTAGGTCACAGTAAACGCTGCTCCACACCAACTTCATCTCTGTCTGTGCTGTGAGTTTCAGTCGGTTATAACCTGCATGTAGACACAACACGTGCCAGATTCACTTTGGTTTTTTGTGTAATAATCATTTCTGTAGGCAGAGTTTTACAGCATTTCAACCTATTCGGTAATGAGAAGTGAATTTACAAAAAAAAAAAAAACTTGCCAACTAAACGGAGGTCTTCCGTCGAAATAAAAGTGAATTAAGTCAGAAATATTATAATTTATGAAGTATTATTCAGTGCAACGTTGATATTACAAAAGCAATGTTAATTATATATATATATATATAATTATGTATGTACAGTGCCTTGCGAAAGTATTCGGCCCCCTTGAACTGTTCCCCCTTCCTCATTTCCTGTTCCTTTGCATGTTTGTCACACTTAAGTGTTTCGGAACATCAAACCA